>JBBPBX010023553.1:0-11227 GCA_038048925.1 Garcialebias charrua | reverse complement strand
ATATATATATATATATATATCAAGCTTGTAAAGGTAAAGGATGGATGGATATGCATTCAGTATATAGTATATAAGCAGCTCTATAATAGTCATTGTGACAGGTGATTAGTTTTCCAGCAATCAAACAATATGCAATTGACTTTCAGAGACACCTCTGGAGTGGTTCATCAGCAGCATGGTAGAAGATTTTCCTATCTTGATAACACAGGAAACAAAATCCTGACCACTTCTGCCTCATGAATAACTGCCAAAAAGAGTGGGCTTCAAGAGAGATGAGATTTTTTTCTGTCCTTTTCAGCAGTCTCACCTTACTTCTTTCAGCTCACCAGGAAACATGAAAAGACCTGGTCTACGCTGCCCCTTCCAAGTCTCCCTGCTCGAGCTCTAAATTCAACACACCTCTCCTCTTCTGCACACGGCACTTATCTCTCTTTGCATCACTCCCTCTTACTCTCCCCCTTCATCCTTTCAAACCATTGATTTTTCAGTGTCCATAAAATATTTACAAAGTGTGGGCAGACTTCTTTCTCCAGGACTTTAGAGGAAGGGGTGGGATGGGGGATGGGATTGGGAATGGGGTGATCATTTTGAAAGGCTGTAGTAAAAGGTAAAGAGAGAAGAGGGGGAAGAAATAGGCTGATAAGGGCGATAGATGTCCACATAAAGTCACAACTCAAATATCAACGCTTCACCTTGAACCTGCCGATGATTATGAATAAATAAACACAGCTACTGTACCGATGACTATCACTCGTTGATTCAGAGTGTAATTTAATCATTTTAACATATTTTTTATCTCTTCTTGTTCTTCCTTTTTTACAGGCTCACTAGCTCCACCCAGAGGTCAGGAACCAAGGTTTATAAATCATAAATACTGTAGATGAAAACAGTTCAACCCTGCATATATCACTGAGGATGGAAAAAAAGATTTTAGCTCAATAGTTCTTCACTTTTGTTAGAAGGTCTCACTCGAGAAATAATTTGTTTTACAAAAAATAAATGAATAATTAAAATAAAATACCCCCCCAGCATAATTGAAAACTACTGTTCCAGCACAAAATGTTTACACAGATGGAAGACTTTACTGTTAGCCTGTGTGATGATGCATTACTACTGAATACTGAACCAAATATGGGAGTCCAGAAATTCATTTTATTATTTTAATATGTATTATTTTCACAAGATATAGCAAAAATAATTTATATCCATCCATCCATCTATTCATCCATACAGCCAGCCAACCATCTATTCATTCATACAGCCAGCCAGCAAGCCAGCCAGCCAGCCATCCATCCATCCATCCACCAACCCATCCATCCATCTCTTCTTTTTACCTGTCAATCCATGCTGTGTCACAGGAGAGATGGTGCATGTCTTGCAGTCACCATGCAAGCGGTGGGGTACACCCTGGTTGAGAAGCGAAACACCTTCAGCTACATACAGGGGCAATTCTAGAATCTGACCTTTTGGTGTGCTTAGCCCACAGTGCTGACAATGGCTCTTGGCTTGAACAATGTGGTGGCTATTAGTAGGGCTGGGCGATGTGGACCAGAATTCATATCTCAATATTGTTATGATATATCGCAATATACGATATATATCTCGATATAACTTTCTTTCCATAAAAGAATAACAAAAATATATTTCTGAGTCAAAGCTTTGTCCCAGTTGTCACACAGCAACATTTATTAACAAACAGCTGTAACTCTACAAAATAAATGTCACACAACAACATTTATTAACAAACAGCTGTAACTCTGCAAAATAAATATCTAAAAAATGAACTATTTACATACATTACTTTATTTTTTAGACATTTATTTACACCTATTAAATAATAATCCTCTTCAGCTGAGGGCAGCTGTGGCTGAGAGGCTAGAGCAGTCTCCTCCAATGGGAGAGCTGGGAGTTCAATTCCACCAGCAGTCACATGCTGAAGTGTTCCTGGGCAGTGGGCAACACTGAACCCCTCATTGCCTCTGATGTGTGTCCCATCAGTGTATGAATGTGATAAAGTACTGATTATTCTTTGTACAGTTCTAGTAGAGTGTATGAATGGGTAAATGAGGACACAGATTGTGTTTTAAAGAGCTTTGAGTGTCTTGATAAGATAGAAAGGTGCTTTCACTTTAGTCAGTGTGTTTGTGAACTGCAGTGAGCCTCCACTCAGAAACGTGAACCGAGAGGCAGAGACATTATTAAATCAGCAGTTTATCATATCGCTAAAGACATGGTCAGTCTCAGCTGTGGAAGAAGACGGCTAAAGTGTTAGCCATCTTGTTAGCCGCTAAGGATCGTATCTTTAGCGATATGATAAACTGCTGATTTATTATTGTCTCCACCTCTCTCTGCATAGGCGTAACTTCCTGAAGGACTGGTGGGGACAAATCCCCACCAATGCTGACCTCTAGTGGACAGTCCCCACCAATATTTTGTTCACATATTTTACTTTTTATTTTATTTTATTGAACATTTAACCCTAACCCTCTGATTAAAACCCCATTCATGCCGCTACTCAGAAAGAAAAGAAAAAAGTTATCTCCGTTTCACACCGTCAACGAACCCCAACAAAAAAAAAACAACAACAACAACTGCCGAACAGCTGCTCTGTCCAGCAGTGGCTCTGTATTTAGTTAGTACGCACTGCGCAGTTTGCAAGACTCCCATGGCGTGCAGAGGAGCTGTCTGATCACCCTACACGGCAAAATACGACCAAAAAGTAAGTCATTAAATAGTTTTGGTGCACAGTACTCATGGTGTTATTGTGTTTACAGTGTGCATGCATTTCCTGAACGTAAGTAAATCGTTTTGATGACGTTTTGCGTGTAATATGTGCGCGACTTCAGGAGGAGCGAAAACTACGTTTGTTTATGTGTGAACAGTGTGCGCGAAGTTAGTCTGAGCTTTGTGAATTTAATTTAAACAAAACAGTATTATCATCCTGCTGCAGACGGAGGAGGGATGGAGGACGAGTTTAAGAAGTGGCTGCAGATACTTCTACTAGCATATTTAGCTCCATCTACTAGCAACTCACGGTGAATAATCTGAAAAGCTCTGAAACAGGTGGAGCATGTTCTTATTTATCTTGAAGCAGACACAGAGCTAAAGCCTTAAAGTCCTCCATCACTGAGTCTGCCTGTTAGTTTCAACATCAGGTGTACCAGCACGTTCATGCTGCAGGGCATGCTGCCATGCTGCTGCAATACTGTGAAATAAATGCTGATAATTGTTTTATTTTTATTAATTACTGTAATTGCATTTGTAATGATAGTGTGCACCTACTATTTTTAGTTTGGAGCAAGCCTGGATAGATTGTTGTACTCAGTGCAGCTCCTACGGATTAAATGTCCTCTAAATAGCTTCATTTCATTTTCAGAGTTTCTATCGGCCAAATTGTGACATCATATGCTTAGAAGATTCTTCCCAATGAGCAAAGTGGATTCTACACAACACATCAAGAGCACTGTATGAAGCTAGGGAGAAAATAACAATCTTAATTGTTGTTGTTTTTTACAAACCAGATCCAAAAAAGTTGGGACACTAAACAAATAGTGAATAAAAACTGAATGCAATGATGTGGAGGTGCCAACATCTAATATTTTATTCAGAATAGAACACAAATCACAGATCAAAAGTTTAAACTGAGAGAATGTATCATTTTAAGAGAAAAATATGTTTTTTCAAAATTTCATGGCATCAACAAATCCAAAAAAAGTTGGGACAAGTCCATTTTTACCATTGTGTGCCATCCCCCCTTCTTCTTACAACACTCAACAGACGTCTGGGGACAGAGGAGACCAGTTTCTCAAGTTTAGAAATAGGAATGCTCTACATTCATGTCTAATACAGGCCTCTAACTGTTCAATCGTCTTGGGCCTTCTTTGTTGCACCTTCCTCTTTATGATGCACCAAATGTTCTCTATAGGTGAAAGATCTGGACTGCAGGCTGGACATTTCAGTACCGGATCCTTCTCCTACGTAGCCATGATGTTGTGATTGCTGCAGAATGTGGTCTGGCATTATCTTGTTGAAAAATGCAGGGTCTTCCCTGAAAGAGATGACGTCTAGATGGAGCATATGTTGTTCTAGAACCTGAACATAGTTCTCTGCATTAATGGTGCCTTTCCAGACATGCAAGCTGCCCATGCCACAAGCGCTCATGCAACCCCATACCATCAGTGATGCAGGCTTCTGAACGGAGCGTTGATAACAACTTGGGCTATCCTTGTCCTCTCTGGTCCGGATGACATGGCGTCCCAGTGTTCCATAACGAACTTCAAATCGTGACTCATCTGACCACAGAACAGTCTTCCATTTTGCCACACTCCATTTTAAATGACCCCTGGCCCAGTGAAAACGTCTGAGCTTGCTTAGAAATGGCTTCCTCTTTGCACTGTAGAGTTTCAGCTGCAACGGCGGATGGCACAGTGGATTGTGTTCACTGACAATGCTTTCTGGAAGTATTCCTGAGCCCATTCTGTTATTTCCTTGACAGTGGCATTCCTGTTTGAGGTGCAGTGACGTTTAAGGGCCCGGAGATCACAAGCATCTAGTAGAGTTTTACGGCCTTGACCCTTACACACAGCGATTGTTCCAGATTCTCTGAATCTTTTGATGATGTTATGCACGGTTGATGATGATAACTTAAAAGTCTTTGCTATTTTACGCTGGGTAACACCATTCTGGTATTGCTGCACTATCTTTCTGCGCAACAATGGTGGAATTGGTGATCCTCTTACCAGCTTGGCTTCTGAGAGACACTGACACTCTGAGAAGCTCTTTTTATACCCAATCATGTTGTCAATTGACCTAATTAGTGTTAATTGGTCTTCCAGCTGTTCGTTATATGCTCAATTTCCTTTTTCCAGCCACTTATTGCTACTTCCCAAATGTTTTGGGATTTGTTGACACTGAAATTTTGAATCAACATATTTTTCCTTTAAAATGTTACATTTACTCAGATTAAACTTTTGATCTGTCATCTATGTTCTATTATGAACAAAATATTGACATTTGCCATCTCCACATCATTGCATTCAGTTTTTTAGTGTCCCAACTTTTTTGGAATCCGGTTTGTAGTATTATTTTCATTCATTCATTCAACTTTTATCTTTATTATCTTGTAATGCACTTTGGACAATGCAAGTTGTTGCTGGAAGGTCCTATTTAAATAAAGTTTATTATTGTTATTCCTGTTAACAATGTCTTTCTGTATCGTGCCTTCTTACAAAGACCTTTTGTATAAAACTTGTGTGCTGATGTAATGAAAATGAAGGTGTTAATAACAATGTACAATGATCTGACAGGATAAATGCTAACTCAGGGAGTCATACAGCTGTTAAACTGCTACTCAGTGTCATACAGCTGTTGAACTGCTAGTAAGGGTGTCATACAACTGTTATTGTTATTACGACATACACAATTGAAAAAAGTACCGGTACTTTGTCCAAAAAAGCAGATGCAGCATTTTCGATTTTCGTCCCCACCAACTTTCAACACAAAGTTACGCCCTTGTCTCTCTGCTCCTCTCATAAAGCTCTGTGGGTGCACGCACGGCTAAATGAGCTCAGACCCATGGTTTGTTTTAAGGAAGCAGCAGGCTGTAAAAACACTCAGTTCTGCCGTTTCATGGTTCATGCTCCACTCCGCTGTTTAAATGGTGAAAAAGATCCGTAGTTCCGACCTTTCGTCGGGATTATTTTCAGCATTGTCTACAAAAATATTTTTTCTGCCCTCATCTGACAATTTAAACCCAAACTAGCTCAGAAAGAACATTGTTTTTTCCCCTCAGTAGCTAGCGGCTCTTCTGCCGTGTTTACTTGTTGTGCTGAAAGTCACTCTCCGCCCTCCTGCAGGCAGGAAGGAGGGGGGCCGCTGAGGGGTTTGTGTTCAGTGAAGGAGAGGGAGGGGGGCGAGTGGGAGAAAGCAGACAGCAGGAGGATTCTCAATATAAACGATATAGTCTCGTCTTGTATCTCTTTAGAAAAAATCTCGATATTTGAAAAATATCGATATATCGCTCAGCCCTAGCTATTAGCATTGGAAGCATTCATTATGTTGAGGGGACACACTAGTGGTGGTTGGGAAGGGGTGTGTGCGGGGGGGTGTCTGGGAGTCCTCCCCCATAAAATGTTTAATAAAGTAGATGCCATTTCCTGCATTCTGGTGTATTTTAATGGGTTGTTAAACATCTATCTTTACTACATAAGTAAACACTTGATTCAGTAACTATTTTAGAGAGCATGACACAACAAGAAGTACTAAGATAGCAGTGCGCAATATAGAAGTTCTAGCTAAGATACTAGCATAGTGCTTTGCTTTACATTACACATGAGGTTGACTGCAGGGCTTTATCCATCTATTACATTTTTCCAGACTCAGTTTAGGTTTTGGAAATGGAATAAACTGTATTCCACCCTCTAAATCAGTGATTTTCAGCACAACTGCTCAAGGGTGGCACAGTTACTGAGAGCCAGCACCCGCTTCGGATGTTATCAACCATTACATGGCCCTTATCAGTTATTATCATCCCCATACATAGCGGTCTGATTGCCCCTCCTGTACCTCCTAGAAGGTTTAAAGGTACATTGTCACGTTACAAGCGATGAAAACAGGCTCCGTCTTTAGCTACATGGTTAGGTTTAGAGTAAAGGGTCTTGGGTTAGGTTTAGGGTCTTGGTTAGGTTTAGGGTTAGTGCCTAGGGTTAGGTTAGGGTTCGGAGCCAGCAGCTCAGGGACCGGACATCCAGCAATTAAAGTCATTTTGTAAATAAACCAAGTATTACAATGATCTGTCATCTTTTAAATGTGTTTATTTTGTTGCATTATGCTGAGGTGCTGAGGCTAAAATCGCCATTGGCTACAGAGTAGAAGTCCAGTTGTTTTTGTCTTAAACCTTTTTTTTGGTTACACCCTGGTTATTTTGCAAGTGCACATAGAGACAAACAAGACAGACAAACAATCACTGTCAAACCCACATCCAAGGATGGTTTGTCTTGACTCAGCTTCATGTATCTTCTCTTGAACTACTTTACTACTCTAAGAAAAGTGTGTGCACTTAAAAATTAAATCCAGAAAAGCAGTTTCACTTACAAAAAAAAAAACTAAGTTGTGGGCTACGGTAATTCTGTAAATATGCACACATTTGGCAAATAGCGTTTTTGTGTGTGTGTGTATGTGTGTTTTTTTTACCAAGTGGCCAATACTAGCAAAATATAAACCTGTTGAACCAATCAGCCTATCTCTGCTTACAGCTGTCTATTCCAATGTTCATTTTTCTTATATGTCAGAGTAAGACTTTCTTTATTGTTATTCACACCTCGTGGTACATGTGGTGGAACGAGATTGTGTACTCAGGGTCCCAGTTACCTTCCACAATAATGGTAATGAAATATGGTTAGCTGCTATTATTTATGTAACATAATTGTGTGCAAAGCAGAAGTCAGGACATTGACTTGCCTCCTTATGCCGGGTACCCACCTAATTTGTCAGAACGCTCCTGCCGCCCCCTTTTGGCCGCTTGTCACGTCCCCACAAAGCCACTGAAGACACGTCTGATGACGCGCACTAGGGGGAGGCAAAGGAGGGGGTCTAGCTCGTTTTCCGGGTCAGTTGTTGTGTTTCATGCTGCTGGCAGATAAAATCAGCAGCACGTGAGCCTTGGAGTGGGTTTTCTATGAGCCGAACTGCAGCTCCGACAGTCTTTGTTGAGATTAAAATGTTTTTTTATGTTTGGGGTGATGGTACGCTGAGCGGACAGCAGCAACTGTTTAAAATGAAAAGATTCTTACCGGAGTCTGGTTCCAATTCATGGAGGCTCGATGGGGTAAGTTTAAAAAGTTTAAAAAAAGTCCCGTTGTCGTTGTGTAATCACATAGCAGAGGCTCTCCCGATTGGTTGCTGGACGCGTCGAGCAACGTCGAGCCGCAAAACCATTAACTTGTGAAACTTTGGCGGCTTGACGCTGCTCAACGCGTAGGTTGTTTCGGACGCGCGCGTGGAAAGGAACTGCCGCGTGCCGGCGCGCAGCTTCAAAAACTCAAAACGCGCCGCTTCACGGTTTGCCGCGCCTCGACGCATCTCCACATAGACTTTCAATGTAAACCGGCCACTTCAGCCGCCCGACACGGGTCCAGTGGGTAACCGGCATTAGTGTGTATATTCTGGTTCTAAAAATACAGCTTGGCAGCTTTGTTTTGGTCCTTCTTGCTTCAATTCCTAGCAACATGAAAAAATGGGAACACTTAGCCAAGTAATAAAATAAATGAAGTTGATGGTCAAGACATAAGTAATGGTCAGCAGATATGAGGTTTGCACGAGGCTGGGTGGTTGTATCATACAACTGCTCTGCATGTGGGAAGTTCAAATGTCACAGCAGCCAACCCATTCAGTATGTGAGGGTTCCCCAAAACATAATGAAGTTTCTAGAGTGGAATTGTGGAATGTTTTAGAAAAAGATGTTAAAGATGTAAACTCTGTGATGAAATTCAAAAAAATTATCAAGTCTAAACTGCTAGCAAAATACTAAAGCTTTAAGTAATGCATCCTAATCTAATTGTTGATTATTGAGTGTGAAATGTTACTAAATTAATCTGTTGTTTTTGGTAGTTAATTGTTTGAATTGATTGTTTGTAAATTGTTTGTTTTGTTGTTGTTGGTTTTTTTTAAAGGGGCAGACAAAATAAGAAAATTTTCTTCTTTCTGCCACCTTTCATTTGATGTATTTTGATTTTTTTTCCCGCATATTTATGAAATGTTTTTTTTCATTATCTTTTATGTTTTTTTTCTTAAATATGTAAAATGGATAAAACTTTAATAAAAAAAATTTGTTGCCCAGAACATACCACACTAAAGGAGAGTCTTATTGTGCCCAAAGCATTGCAAGACTGCACCTGTCATTCAGACACATCCAGCATCCTGTCTGAACTGCATGTATCAGTTGTTCTATAGGTTTATTGTCCCATGTGTGTGACATGTTTTATCAATAACGCCAGAGCAGAAATGGCTGTTTGAAATAGTGCCATACCCCAGAATCAGTCACATTGGTGTTACCTAGGGCTGGGCGAATATGGGGCAAAATTAATATCTCAATATTTTATGATAAATTGCGATATACGATATAGATCTCAATATATTTTTCTTTCCATAAAGTAATAACAAAAAAATGTCTGAGTCAAAGCTTGTCCCAGTTGTCACACAGCACCATTTATTAACAAATAGCTGTAACGTTACAAAATAAATGTCTAAGAAAGAAACTATTGACATACATTTCTTTATTTTTTAGACATTTATTTACACATATTAAATAATAATCCTCTTCAGCTGAGGGCAGCTGTGGCTGAGAGGTTAGAGCAGTCTTCTCCAATGGGAGAGCTGGGGGGTCGATTCTACCAGCAGTCACATGCTGGAGAGTTCGGAGAGGCCATGGAGAATGACTTCCGTACGGCTTCGAGGTGATTAGGGTCCACCATCCGACGTCTCAGGGGGGGAAGCGGTACGCGACCAACACCATTTATGGTGGAGATGGTGTGCTGTTGACCTCAACTCGGGATGTTGTGAGTCGTGGGCGGAGTACTTCGAAGACCTCCTCAATCCTACTGGTACATCTTCCACTGAGGAAACAGAGCCTGGGGACTTTGGGTCGGGCTCTCCAATCTCTGGAGCTGAGGTCACCGAGGTGGTTAAAAAGCTCCGCGGTGGTAGGGCTCCAGGGATGGATGAGATTCGCCCTGAGTTCCTTAGGGCTCTGGATGTTATGGGGTTGTGTTGGCTTACGCGACTCTGCAATATCGCGTGGACATCGGGGGCAGTTCCTCTGGATTGGCAGACTGGGGTTGTGGTTCCCCTATTCAAAAAGGGGAACCGTAGGGTGTGTTCCAACTATAGGGGATCACACTCTTAAGCCTCCCTGGTAAGGTCTATTCAGGGGTTCTGGAGAGGATGGTCCGTCGGATAGTCGAACCTCGGATTCAGGAGGAGCATTGTGGTTTTCGTGCTGGTCGTAGAACATTGGACCAGCTCTACACCCTCAGCAGGGTCCTGGAGGGCACGTGGGAGTTTGCCCAACCAGTTTACATGTGCTTTGTGGACTTGGAAAAGGCCTTCAACCGCGTCCCTCGGGGGGTTTTGTGGGGGGTACTCCGAGAGTATGGGGTACCAAGCCCATTGATATGGACTGTTAGGTCCCTGTACGACTGGTGTCAGAGCTTGGTCCGCATTGCCGGCAGTAAGTCAGGCTCGTTTCCAGTGAGAGTTGGACTCCGCCAAGGTTGCCCTTTGTCACCGATTCTGTTCATAACTTTTATGGACAGAATTTCTAGGCGCAGCCAAGGTGTTGAGAGGATCCGTTTTGGTGGCCTTAGAATCACTTCTCTGTTTTTTGCAGATGATGTGGTCCTATTGGCTTCATCAGATCGTGATCTACAGCTTTCGCTGGAGCGGTTTGCAGCCGAGTGTGATGCGGCCGGGATGAGGATCAGTTCCTCCAAGTCCGAGGCCATGGTCTTGAGCCGGAAAAGGGTAGCATGCCCTCTCCGGGTCGGGGAGGAGGTCCTGCCCCAAGTGGAGGAGTTTAAGTATCTCGGGGTCTTGTTCACGAATGAGGGAAAACTGGAGCGTGAGATCGATAGGCGGATAGGTGCAGCATCCGCAGTGAAGCGGGCGCTGTACCGGTCTGTCGTGGTGAAGAGAGAGCTGAGTCGAAAGGCAAAGCTCTCAATTTACCGATCGATCTACGTTCCCACCCTCATCTATGGTCATGAGCTTTGGGTTGTGACCGAAAGAACGAGATCTCGGATACAAGCGGCTGAAATGAGTTTTCTCCGCAGGGTGTCTGGACTCTCCCTTAGAGATAGGGTGAGAAGCTCAGTCATCCGGGAGGGACTCGGAGTAGAGCCGCTGCTTCTCCACATCGAGAGGAGCCAGTTGAGGTGGCTCGGGCATCTGGTTAGGATGCCTCCTGGACGCCTCCCTGGGGAGGTGTTCCGGGCATGTCCCACCGGGAGGAGGCCCAGAGGAAGACCCAGGACACGCTGGAGGGACTATGTTTCTCGGCTGGCCTGGGAACGCCTTGGGATTCCCCCAGAGGAGCTGCTCCATGTGGCTGGGGAGAGGGAAGTCTGGGCCTCCCTACTTAGGCTGCTACCCCCGCGACCCGACCCCGGATAAGCGGACGAAAATGGATGGATGGATGGATATATATATATATATATATATATATATATATATA
>JBBPBX010023552.1:0-40440 GCA_038048925.1 Garcialebias charrua | reverse complement strand
AAATAAAACTTACTAACAGTAAAAACTCATTTCTTAATATGCTGGTGAAGATGTTTTGCCAGAAATTTTTGAATAAAGTAGATGCCATTTCCTGCATTCTGGTGTATTTTAACAAGTTGTTAAACATCTATGTTTACCTACATGTAAACACTTGATTCAATAACTATTTTAGAGACATCTAACAAAATAAAGTCAGGTCCTGTGGACAGATTAAAAAATTGTTTAAATTATTATTGATCATGCATCAGGATATTTTAGAGACACCTCATTCAACTAGTTCATATAGACATCATCCTGTTTTTAAACTCACTCCTGTGGCTAAGATAATGAAATTAATGTGACAATTTATCACAGTGACTTTAGGGGTGCAATTGACTTTTATTTTGTTAATTTTTATTTAGTTTTATTTGTAACACAACATGCCATTTTACTAAACAATGGTGACACTCAACTGCATGTATAAAAATAAGAATATTAACTTTACCCAATGAACAGGTGACAATGCACCAACAGTGAATTTAGGAGGGGCTTTTTAGTTTTCTGATTTAGTGATAAATGTGGTTTAATGTAGAGACTTACTGCTGCTGTTCCTCCACAGACCACACTGTGGTGAAGTTAGTTAGTTTACGACTCCGTCATGTTTTCATCAGCGTGGTTCTCCCGTGTCGTGTCGTCACTTTTCAAAGCTGCATGTTGCACAGTTTTTTTTAACTTTGTGAACGTCAAGAGCTCCCACACTTTGGAGGAGTTGGGTCGAACAGTTTTCTCTGCGTCGTTCATTTGTAAAATTTACTTAATTTCCTTTGAAAACACAGCCTCTGCTCTGCTTCCGCCTCTCACCTCGCTCTGTTGAACTCGCGCTGCGGAGGTTTTTTTTTCTTTTACAGATGTCGCTGTCGTCTCCTCCCCCCGTCTGTCTTGAGGTTGTGATTGGCCAAATGACGCGCTCCAACAAAGATGTTTTATTAAGGACAGATGCCTTGTTGTTTCTTGAAATCCAGTCAGTGGGAAATGATGCCATCCTACTTGATCCAATCTGCCACGGGTCTGACCCCCCCACCCACCGAAAACAAAAACTCATTGGATCTACACGAATCACGTAAATGATGTATTTTGCTTTGAAAACTGCGATTTTCGCCGAAAGGTGACTAGTTTGCAGGTATGATAGACACCTGTCCATTATCAGAGGCCATGAGAATGTCATTAGCAGTGTTTCCCCTAGATCAGATCCCTTGGTGGGGCACTTGTCGTATTTAATTTTTGTTGATGGGGGTGGGGGGAGGAGGAGGACGGGATGGAGTCACGTCTGTGTAGCCCGCCTGCTAGCTTAGCGCTACATTGCTGCTGTTTTTTTTAAGGGGGGTGGGGTGGAGTGGAGTGGTACGTCAGTAGCATATTTGCTAGCCCATTTGTATATAGTGGCAGCCATCTTGGATTTTGACACTGCAACCCCATTTCCAATAGATACATCTTATGCCTAGATGTAGCCACACACCAAGATGGAAGTCAGTACCTCATTTATTTTTTAAGTTGTCATGCTCAAAACACTGAAGGAGTGATTTTTTTGTGTGTTTTTTTCAATTCCCCCTATTCACTCCATGATGGGGGGCAATAAAGTAACCACTGCTTTAGCAAACTTCTGTAGTGATTTTCTATGACAGTACATCTTACCAAAAAAGTCTGCAAATGGGTCTCTACCACCAAAGAATTCCCGGAAAACATCTTCTGGGTTACGGAATGTGAATGATTCATGGAAATGCTCTCCATTGGGAAAATGTCCACCTGAAAAGAAACACAGGCAGAAGTTAGCAACATAAAGTCAGACAAATGCTGTCATCAGTGAGAGGCTAGTGCTCAGCCACTCAGTCCATGAGTTCATTAGTTAGGCCACGTCCCTCCCCTCTCTGCCACCCACCCACTCACTCACTCACTCAAACGCACACGCACACACACACACACACACACACACACACACACTCAGCTGCTGCACTAACGGTCTCTCTGTCTCCTGTTTGTCGGGTCGGTGTGAAATAAAAACTAAACACTTTTAAGGGATAATTGTTCAGACGTAAAAATGACAGTACAGTACAAGGATATAATTAAAAAGTTTTTTGTGAAACATTCGGTGTGATTGTTGAGAGCAGGAATGAGAACACGTCAGTTGATTAATGGCACAGAACATATATGAAATGTTGGTCATTTTAGTTTTACAGTACATGTAAAATAACTGCTGTAGGTCAATAGAACATTAAGAGTCTTTGTTCAAAGACATTTGCACAAGCTCCTCACTTTGTGCAATAACAGCTTGTCCTGAAACTTGAAAATACACATAAATCAATGAAAGGCTGAAGTGTGTACCATATTTTCTGGCCTGTAAGTTGCAGTGTTTTATATAATTTTCATGCCCTGCGACTTATATGCCGAAGTGACGTATTTAGATTTTTTTCCAATATTTATAAACCAATTTTTGGCTGAGACATGACCCGTTTTCATTCATTCTGACTGAAAATATTCAACACTACCATTTTCAGCCACTAGAGGGCAGTTGAGTAGTATGGCCTGCCGTTCTATCACGTAATAGGTAAAAGTGGCTATTAATGACACAATTGGCTTGCCATAGCCTGCCACTGTCGTCTGCCTGGAGCAACCGTCAAATCAGCTTCATTTCGCTGTGCCGCCCTGGTGAAATGCAGCTGATTTGACCACTGAAGTGTATTTATTAAGGAAAAGTTAGACTGAGACACAGCTTTAAAGTTGAGCTAACAAATAATTGTTTTAGGTGCTTATCTTGTTAAATTTTGAAGAAATGCGCAGCGATTCGCCTTCTGCGTGTTCATATTTCCACGTATCAGCTTTTGAAATGCAGCTGATTTGACTGTCAAGGTGCATTTATTAAGTAAAAGTTAGACTGAGACAACTTTGCTATAATTTCGAGCAAACAAATAATTGTTTTGAAGTGTTAATCTTGTTAAATTCTTGTTAAAGTCCTCCTGTGCATGCTCCTGCGGCCGCCATTTGGTAGCCCATGGATTTTTGGCACAACACCGGCCCACATTTCTGGGTTATCAGTGGTGACACATAATAATTGCAATGTATACGGCGAAGCGACGTATTTATGGATTTTTCCACTTTATTGGACATATTTGGACTGATGCGACTTGTGGTGGTGCGATTAGTACGGCGGAAAATACGGTAAATGTTGAAGTGTACCTCTTCCACCGTTGCTCCTCACCAGTCCTTCTTTACCGTAACGATCATATACGCTCCTCTTGTTGGCTGCACAAGGAAAGTTACACGTTTTAAAATGGAAAAACAAAAACGAAAATAAAACTACAGTATACCATCTGATGCGTTAGCCTTTAACATTTAGTTTGTGTGTAATCTGAGATGATTTGACAATTGTGAAACAAACCATCTGACAGGACTTCATAAGCTTCTGACAACTCTTTAAACTTCCTCTCTGCGTCCTCCTTGGTCTCAGGATTTTTATCTGGGTGCCACCTTAAAGCAAGCTTTCTGTACCTGAACATAAAAATGACAACAACAAAAAAAAAGGCTTCATAACAGGCATAAAAACATAAAACTACTTTAAAGGTTCAGTATGTAATTTCTGGAACACGCTGGAACTTAGGAAAATTTTGAACAGAGACACGTTTCTGGTCCCTCTCCGGCTCTGAGGCTTGCTCTTGCCCTAGCTCTGCTGAAATTCAAATTCAAGCTCTGTTTTTATTGGCTGGTTACAAAATCTGTTTTTATTGGCTGGTTAACGGTGGGTCACTGTGGCTTTTTAGAAATGCTTTTAGAGAAGCAAGGGGACAATAGTTTTTTTCAGAGATTACTTGTCTAAAATCAGTATGTCAGGAGGTAGTGACAGAGTGAAGAAATATGTTAAAAATATGTTGTTAGAAAAGTTACATACTGAACCTTTAACTGTCGCATATTTGTGTGGTTGCAGCTGAGAACCAGTCACAACACTGGTCAACCAATATGAGGTCTTCTATTAACAATGCTAATGCTAATTTTTAGAAATTGGGGTAGCTGATGATTATAAACAAATTTCTTTTTTGGACAATCTGTATTATTTTCTTGAACAAGTGATAATAAAATATGCTCAACATTTGCAAAGATAACTAACAACCTTTAAAACAACTTAAACACCTACAAATACAAAAAAGTTGGGTTACTAAACAAATTGTGAATAAAAACTGAATGCAATGATATGGAGATGGCAAATGTCAATATTTTATTCGTAATAGAACATAGATGACAGATCAAAAGTTTAATCTGAGTAAATGTAACAATTTAAAGGAAAAATATGTTGATTCAAAATTTCAGTGTCAACAAATCCCAAAAAAGTTGGGACAAGTAGCAATAAGTGGCTGGAAAAAGGAAATTGAGCATATAACGAACAGCTGGAAGACCAATTAACACTAATTAGGTCAATTGACAACATGATTGGGTATAAAAAGAGCTTCTCAGAGTGTCAGTGTCTCTCAGAAGCCAAGATGGTAAGAGGATCACCAATTCCACCATTGTTGCAGAAAGATAGTGCAGCAATACCAGAATGGTGTTACCCAGCATAAAATAGCAAAGACTTTTAAGTTATCATCATCAACCGTGCATAACATCATCAAAAGATTCAGAGAATCTGGAACAATCGCTGTGCGTAAGGGTCAAGGCCGTAAAACTCTACTGGATGCTCGTGATCTCCGGGCCCTTAAACGTCACTGCACCTCAAACAGGAATGCCACTGTCAAGGAAATAACAGAATGGGCTCAGGAATACTTCCAGAAAGCATTGTCAGTGAACACAATCCACCGTGCCATCCGCCATTGCCAGCTGAAACTCTACAGTGCAAAGAGGAAGCCATTTCTAAGCAAGCTCCACAAGCTCAGCAGTGGCGGTTCTAGACCAGTTGTACTGGTGGGGCCTTGCTGGGGCCAGAGGTTTTGTCAGAGGGGCACGTTCATCATGGAGAAAGAGACAGATTTGAAATCTTACTTTACTCTTATTTTTTAAAGCAGTGATTAACCATTGTAACCAAAGAAAATGGTTTAAAAAATCAAATGAGAAAAATATAAAACATTTTACAGACAGTATTTGTATTGACTGAAGAAAATATGTCAATAAACAAATAAAATGATAATGAAAATAACTGTTAGGTGAAGTCTTGGTTCAGTTTCTCAGTCCAAAATTATATAACAACATTGGCTGCCCTACTATCACAGCAACTGTATTCTGCGATTTTGGTGATTTCTGGCAAACTGATCAACAAATGAGTCAACATTCAGATTTTGTGTTAGCAGGATTTAATTGTAACTAAGAAACGTATCCAACATTAATAAAACTTACCTCAAGTTGCCTTTTTGGACATGCATGAATATATTTGTATACACTGTACTTGTCTGTAGTAGAGAGAAGATTAATCTTCTCTTGGTGGTGCAAATTCTGCTAACACAAAACGTGTAACTACTTAAAACTTTTAAAGGGGACCACATATTCAAAATTCACTTTTTAATGTTTTTTTTACTCAACTTTGGGTATTTACTTCATAAAAAAACAGTCTTAAGGCCAAAAAAATGCACCCAGTGGTTTATTTACTCTAAGTAGATTTATTTATCTTTGATAAAATACAGTTCGTTTCTCACTTCCTGCGGTTTGTGACGTCACAAACCGCAGCCACAACCCACCCCAACATGAGTCCAGCCCCTCACCTAGCAACCCTTGGATAGGCTTAACCCACTTCTGTATTAAACACATGACTGTTGTTTTTCATGATTTCATCTCATCTCTTGTTTATATGTTCTTAATTTCATGTGTACAGCACTTTGTTGCAGCTGTGGTTTTTTTTAATGGCTTTATAAATAAAGTATAATTGTTATTTTTATGTTTTAGTTCAATTTTTAGTGTATTTGCGATCGCTCCCAACGCGCATCCGGTAAAAATTAAACGAGCAGACCCCCGGCGTAGGGACCGGCGGCAACGGGACCCTCTTCTGGCGGATGGAGCGGAGCTTCAACTGTACAGCCTCGCTAGCAGCGAGGACCTTCTCCTTACGGATTAATTTACGGGAGACACTTGGTGAACTTTGTGTTGTCTTGACTGGAACAGCGATAACTCCCAAAATCGCCGCGTGCAACGAGCGGAGCTGGCGAACACCGGAAGAGGAACAAGCTAACATTAGCATCGGATTCGGGTGGTCTAATGCTAAAAGGAGCAGCAAATTGCGGCGCGCTCAGACGGGTTTCGGTAAGTTATCTTAAGCTAGCACTAACAGTAAGTCAAATGAGTAATAAAAAAAGAGCTAATTTTAAAACAACAACACATTACAGATACTGGCTGTTACAGAGGGCGTAAACAGATCGTTGAAGGGCGTGGACTTCAGAACTCAGTATCAGAAACCGGTCGTTCAAAACGAAAGTTAAAAATGGCAGAATTAAAAAGGGTATAATTAATTATCTAAGAATTATTTTGTGTATTAAAATGAATTAATATTGTCAAGATAGCACACAGACATAACATAAAAATTTTAAAGACCTATGTGGTCTCCTTTAAGTAGTTACTTTCACCCAGTCTCTTTTTCATCACATGCTTCCAAAAGTCAACAATTATGTTTGTATTCTGCAGCTGTCTGTTAGCAAAATATCTTATGAACAACTGAATAGATTTTGATTAAACTTTCAAGAAATAATCACTGAAGGACTCTCTACAACTGGTTAACTTTTAAAGTACATCCAATTCAAGATGGCTGCCACAGCTAACTGAACTTAAAAAACACAAAATGGACTACAACTCAGTCAATTTGACAAGCAATTGAGATAAAATTTGGTGTGGTAGTAGCGGAGACTCATTTCCAAAGCATACCGTATTTTCTGGTGTATAGGTCGCACCTGTTTATGGTTTTTTTCAAGGCCTGCGACCTACACTCAGGTGCGACCTATATATGGCTTTTTATCACTTTCGGTGAAACAAATTTTTAAATCCAGCTCATTTCACAATTACGTTCATTAATTAAGGAAAAGTTCAGCTCAGACATATATTTGCTATAATTTTTATCAAACAAATAATTGTTTTTAAGTGTTAATCTTCTTAAAAGCCTTGCTGTGCGCTCCTGTGGCAGACATTTGCAGCAGAGCTAAACGTAGGATGCGACCTATACACCAGTGCGACCTATCTAGGGATTTTTCCAATCTATTGGTGATAATTGGACAATGCGACCTATACACAGGTGCGACCTATACACCAGAAAATACTGTATTCAAATAACTATTTGAATGCATAAGATCTTTCTTTAAACTTATAACGTTATTTATTTGGAATCAATGTGTCGGTCTGTTAGCAAAATATCTCATGACCCGCTGGACAGATTTTGAAAAATCTTTCAAGAAATACAGTAATAAACAGATGTTTCTTTACTGCTGATTAACTTTTGGATACAATTGAATTGAAGATGGCTGAAACAGGCAATTGAAATAAGCCAACTCAAAAATGGGTTATACTTCAGTTAATTTTACAGATATGGAGTTAAGTGATTGTTTGTTTAAAGTTATTTTATATATTCTTTTAAATAATGGGGTGATATAAGATTTTTTTTATTCTTTCTGCACTTTAATTCAATGTTTTCTTTTTGATGAGTTTTATGTTGTCTCTTTTAAATTAATGAATAAATTAAATTAAATATTATAAATAGCTTTACATCTGCTAAGTTCATGGCATAAACCAACACAGACATGTTCCTGTTTTTAGTATTTTACATCGCTTTATAATTTAGCTGTTTATTATGATATGATGCGAAGCCACGGAGCTCCAGCTCTGCAAACATTGAACGTTGCTGTCTTGCGGTGTTTAGTGTAAAATACTTCCACACAGCGGACATGTTACTTTGAGATTTTCATTAATGAAAAGTGTGTTATAAATTAAATTCATTATTATTATTATTATTATTTGTTACGATGAAAAGTCGGCTAGCTGCTAGCTGCTACTCACCACCAGTGTTGTCAGATCTTGCGACAGAAACAAATGGTAAATGGTAAATGGAGCTTATTTATATAGCGCTTTCCAGCCCCCTGTGAGGAGCCCCAAAGCGCTTTACAATACCAGCCATCCACCCATTCATTCACACATTCATACACCAGTAGTGGTAGCCTGCCTTGCAAGGCGCCATCCAGACCTACCGGGAGCAACTTGGGGTTAAGTCTCTTGCCCAGGGACACAATGACATATAGTGGGCGGACGCGGGATTCGAACCTCCAACCTTCCGATCGGGGGTCGACTGCCATTACCACTGTGCCACGGCCGCCCCAAACTACCAGCTCCATGAAAACAATCCCAAAACAAACGACACGCTCTTTGAAAACGATCCCAACTGAGTACTCACTCAGTCCTCACGCTGCAGCTGGCTGCAAACTATGAAATAGATTTCCTGAATGTGAGGTGGGTCTCGTTACTCTGGGTTCATGAGACACGTCTCCGTTCAGGAAATCCATTCCATAGTTTGAAGCCAACGTGCATCATGGATCGAAAATATCGGCAGGTTGGATCAAAAATCTGAAACGTAAACCAGGCTGGTATCGGATGGTTTCCGCTTCTTGCTCGGATGGCGGGCCAGAGGTAGGGCCAGGCTCCGTGTTACACGGGCACGGGCCCGTGTTGGCCCCACTCCAGAACCGCCACAGAAGCACAGACGTTTGCACTGGGCCAGAGGTCATTTAAAATGGAGTGTGGCAAAATGGAAGACTGTTCTGTGGTCAGATGAGTCACAATTTGAAGTTCTTTATGGAACACTGGGACGCCATGTCATCCGGACCAGAGAGGACAAGGATAGCCCAAGTTGTTATCAACGCTCCGTTCAGAAGCCTGCATCACTGATGGTATGGGGTTGCATGAGCGCTTGTGGCATGGGCAGCTTGCATGTCTGGAAAGGCACCATTAATGCAGAGAACTATGTTCAGGTTCTAGAACAACATATGCTCCATCTAGACGTCATCTCTTTCAGGGAAGACCCTGCATTTTTCAACAAGATAATGCCAGACCACATTCTGCAGCAATCACAACATCATGGCTACGTAGGAGAAGGATCCGGTACTGAAATGTCCAGCCTGCAGTCCAGATCTTTCACCTATAGAGAACATTTGGTGCATCATAAAGAGGAAGGCGCAACAAAGAAGGCCAAAGACGATTGAACAGTTAGAGGCCTGTATTAGACATGAATTATAAATCATTGAAACAACTTGCACACAAAATTGATATACAGTCAAACGAACAAATACATTAAAATATGACAACATACGAAGACTCAGAATCTAAAATATATAGTGTTGAAGATGTGATTGATACAATTTTTTTTCTTGTAACAAAGGATTGTGAATATTATAATGATGAGCAGTTAAATTTACATTTTCATGTACCCTTTATTTATCCAGGTAGTCTCATTGAGCCACGAGAACTCATTTTCAAGAGAGACCTGTTTAGGGAGCAGATGGTGGGGGTTAAGGGCCTTGCTCAGGGGCCCAGAGTGGGGCGAATGAAGGTGGAGGCAGGTGTGGGTGTTTCACCTTTTTCCACCAACATTTTTGATGTTGTCAGTACTGGGGTTTGAACCAGCGATCTTCTGTCCACTGGCCCACCGTCTCTAACCTTTGCGCCACCACTCCCTAATGACATCAATATGACAAATGGAGGTCTCTCTATTATTCACTTCAATAGTAGAAGTATAAATACAAATATATCCAAAATAACAGATTACTTGTGAAATAGATGAAAGAGGTGGTGGAGTCGCTCTATTTGTTAATAATGAAATAAAATGTAAATAAATTAGTGAAATGTCAATAATTGTAGATGATATTTTCACATCCGGGCGGCCGTGGCGTAGTGGTAAGGGCAGTCGTCTCCCGATCGGAAAGTTGGCGGTTCGACTCCCGGGACCCGCACCATGTGTCGTTGTGTCCTTGGGCAAGATACTTAACCCTGAGTTGCTCCCGGTAGGACTGGAAAGCACCTTGCATGGTAGTCTGCCGCCACCGGTTTATGAATGTGTGTAGCATTCAATATACAGTATGTGTAGCACTTTGAGATTTTCAGTAATGAAAAGTGCGTTATAAATTGAATTAATTATTATTATTATTATTATTATATTATGGAAATGATAACAATAGAAATAATAAACAAGAATGATAAAAACATAATAAGTTGTGTATATCGATTACCAGGATCAAATATAGAAATATTCACTGATAAAATCATGGAGCTATTGGAAAAGAGTTTTAATAAAAAAGTTTTTTTGTGTGGAGACTTGAATATTGATCTGGGAAATAAAACGCTTTTGACATCATCCAGTCAGATTTGTTTCGTCTCAAACTTGTCCTAAATGCTGATAAAACCAAAGGGATGTTTTTTTCAAGTAGGAAGTCGGTCCCAGCAGATCTTCCTCTGATTTTTTTCCTCAAATGGTGTCCCTATTGAGTTTGTTGATTCCTATAAATATTTGGGTATCCTGGTCGATTCACATCTCTCATTTAAACTCCACGTGGAAAACCTAGTAAAGAAACTGAAAGTTAAACTGGGTTTCTTTTTCAGAAATAAATCATGTCTAACACTGAATGCTAGGAAACGCCTTGTATCTGTGACTTTCCTGCCAGCCTGCAGTCCAGTCACATGAGCAAGGAGGACCATTTTGGTCCTCCTTGCTCATGTGAGCAGCTGGTTTCAGGCTGTCATCAGCCAACTGGTTGATCCACTGTGGGAGGGTGCTATTTATAAGACTGAGCTGAATACAGCTTCTCAGACTGAGGAAGTCTTTCGGACGAAAGACGAAACGTTTCTACAGTTTTTTTGCTTTGTTTTGATTTGTTTTTTGAATGTCCAGAGGACCAGACTTAGCTTTTTTAGATATTTCACAATACATATTTAGTAAAGGCCAACGATGAAATCCATTATGAGAATGAAATTGTAAATGTATTTACAATCATTTTGTGAAAGTTGGATCTAGCCTTGCAGCTAAAATACCAAAAGTAGATAATAATGTGAGCCATTCAGTCATAGGTTGTACCAACAGTATTTTTCTTAATGGAACTGACAAAGAAGAAATAATGAATGTAGTAAAAAATCTTACAGGCAAGAGATCAAAAGATTGGGTGGACATGGATATGATGTTTGTAGAGGACATAATGAGTTATGTTATTGAGCCGTTTACATATACGTATATGTAATTTATAATTTTCAACAGGAATATTCCCAGACAATATGAAAGTAGCTAAGGTAGTTCCTCTTTTTAAAAATGGTGATAAATGTATGTTCAACAATTACAGACCAATATCCTTGTTACCACAGTCTCAAAAATTCTAGAAAAACTACGTATTTGTGAACAGACTAGATCAATTTATTGATAAACAAACTATTCTAAGTAGGAATGCACCGATACCAGATTTTTGAAAACCTTACATAGTCAATGAAATTAAATGAAACTGGTATCGGGTACTGTAGTATCGGAGCCCTTTTATGAGTACGAGTACGAGTAAACGCACATGGTATCGGACCGATACCCGATACTGGTATCGGTATCGGTGCATCCCTAATTCTAAGCAACAGTCCGTATGGGTTTAAAGCAAAAAAACTCTACATCAATGGCTCTCATGGAATAAATAACTACTGCTGTCGATCAAAAACAATATTGTGTCAGTATTTTTGTTGATTTTTAAAAAAGCATTTCACACAATTGATCACACCATTCTACTTGATAAATTAAATAAATACGGTATTAGAGGACCAGCGTTGCAGTGGGTATGTACGGTAGCTATTTGAAAGACAGGAAACAGTTTGTACAAATAGATGATGTAAGATCTAACCTCTGCAATATCACATGTGGAGTTCCTCAAGGCTCTGTACTTGTACCAAAGCTATTTATTTTATATGTGAATGACTTAGTAAATGTGTCAGGACTCCTTAAATGTGTCCTTTTTGCAGATGATACCACATTTTTTTGTTTGGGTAAAGATATAGAACAGATGCTGGAGTTGATAAAGACAGAATTTGTCATAATAAAAACTTGGTTTAAACTTAATAAATTATCATTAAATCTAGGTAAAACTAATTACATGATATTCAGTAATAAAAAGAGAACTGTTGATGTTCCATATACAGATAGGTGGCAGTACCCTCTAAAATACATACATGCTACGCGCATGTATGTCAAACAAAAGCTCAGCGGGAGATGTTTATGTTATCAACAGGGGGTCAGCAAAAAACCTCCACTCTGGATGGTGGATTCAGGCCCGGTTTACACGGACACTGTGTGGGGGAAACGGATGTTTTGGGTATGTTAATTAGGTGAAAAGTTTTGCGTTGACACGGTCGAATTCTGTGGATACGACTCTCTCCCCCCCCCACCCCGCGTCCTCATGATTTCACTGTAGTTACCATGCTGGGCCATTAGATGGCGCTATGATTTTTGGAACCTTCACTACTGCGCATGCGTGCTGCCTGAGGTAAACAGCTCGTCTGTTTTCCTCTCTGGCTAAAATCAGCTAACTACAAGTTGTTGTCAACAAGTTAACAAGTTAAAGCTGGAATTTGGATAAGAGTCAACAGATTTGACACCAAGTGGGACCTCTTCATCTAACAAGCTCCACACCAGACGCTGAGTGGACTTTGGACCAGAACCGGACTTTACTCCGTGATAAACAGCTGACTTACAGCAGGTAAATCAACGTTCTTAATTAGGGCTGCACCGATTTCAATTTTCTGGCCGATCACCGATTACCGATTTTTAGAAAGTCTGACCTGCCGATTCCGATTTTGGCCGATACTGATTTTCAGGTGTTAAAAGGTCAAAATGCACCCTAAATTTTCAGGATTTTCCAACCTTTGCTGAGGCAGATAAAATCGGTAGATAAAATCGGCTTCTCATTTAAAGATCGGCCGATCACCGATCTCCCCAAATTAAGGAAATCGGAGCCGATCGATCGGCCGGCCGATTTATCGGTGCATCCCTATTCTTAATACATTATAATGTTTGCTTGTGTTTACTTTGATCACACAACAACGGAGTTTTTTTTTATTAATTTATTTATTTCTGCCAGGTGGAGAAGCTGTCGTTCCAACAAACAGGCAGACGGTTCGGAGGTTCTGATGGGTCCAGATGAACACACAGCAAGAGTCCAGTTCATTAACGTAGTTACAGTTCGGTTCACGTGTTTTAATAGTGTGTTCAGTTTAATTCTCAGTGTTTGTGTTGTAAACTTTGTGGTGCTGAATAAATAAATAAATAAAAAATAAACCTGGTGTCTTCATTTTCACAGCACGTTACGCACTGTTTAAAAAATGTAACGAGTCCAGATAGATACTGTAGTTCAGATAAATTTACATCTCCCACGCCAACATAAATACTGTTTATTATTGTTAAACTGTTATATTTTGCAGCGTGACACGTGAAATGTCAGACTGTCCGCGCATGCGGGCTGCGCGCATGTGGTTGACACAAAAGCTCCACGGGAGATGTTTACATTATCAGCGGGGGGTCAGCGAAAAACTTCCACCTTGAGAGCAGGGTCAGAAAAGTATCGGAGTCAAAGAGGGGGGCCAGCAGCGTCGTGTAGGCGATAAGCAAAGTCGCAAAGAGAAAGTAGCGGTTACACTCAAAATACGCGCCGTGTAAACTGGCCCTCAGAAACCTTCGGATTCAAAGAGTGGGGCCAGTGGTGTCGTGTAAACGATCAGCAGAACCGCAGAGAGAAAGGTGCGGTTTCACTCAAAATACACGCCGTGTAACCACCCCTTAAAGTGAAACTAAACGGCCTCTGGGTCTTTAACTCCTCCCCCAATCCAGATTCAAAAATCTTCACCAAAATGGGCGTTCCGATAGACTGTAGAGGCACCGCCTAAAAGAGGGGAGGAGGTGGGGGTTAGAGCGAGTAGGTGGGTGTGGCCAGGACGTGACATGCAGCTAGCATTAGCATAATATATGCAACATGGACAGTGAACACAGCGACACAGGTCTTTTCTCCACCTCCCTCACCAGAAACTGAGGGAGACTTGGAGCAGAGAGCCACAGGTCCTGAGCCTTATCAGTTCGAGCTGCTGGCTACAGGCACTGACGCTCTTATGCAAGAATCTGGTGGTGCTGAGGCAATGGACCGAACGGGTCCAGCATCTGAGTGGTAAATTTATATTAGCAACATAGGCTAATGTTCAAAGCAGTAACAAATTATCTTTTTTTAAATAATTTTCAACTATCTCAATCCAAATTGTAAAGCAATAAATAAATAAAAACTTTCAAAAGGTGCACCTGTGGTCACTGCAGCTTCCTCTCACCTGTAGAAAACATGTGTTGTAGGGAGACGCCAAGGGTATAATTATGAATTATTTAGTACTTCCTAAAGCCCTAATAAATATACTATATATTAAAAAACACACCAATAAACCTGGTCTTGAATACACTGTGCATTTTATTGTCTTAAAAGCATTTCTCCTGTGATGTGAATTACTATGGGTATGCATTACTCTACCAGTAAAAGCACACACAAACTTGTATCAAATTATAAAAAATGAGTAAAAATACTAAACGATATACATGCTGCACTCCACATTCAGTTCAAATTAATTTTTTATATAGTAAATGTGTTAAAATGGACTGCTCATAGTCAACCTAATCAATTATGAAGCTCCTTGTTCTGTCAACACTAGACCTCTGTATTGATAAATACATTTCCAAATCATACATCAAAGTCAAAATTCAAAGTCAACTTTATTGTTCAAACTGCAATATGTACAGAACATACACAGGATTGAAATGGCATTTCTCTCAGATGCATGGTGTAACAAACATTTAATAAACATGTTTACATCTCTGCAATTTTTACAAAGTCATGTGTAAATTTAATATAAATTATAATTGTTTCAAGTGTGCCAATATTAAATGTTGTAAAACAAAAGAAACGCAGTGCATAATCATCATCATCAATTTTTAAAAAATCATGTCATGGCTGACAATATTTTGTCATGAACTGCAAGTGCCCAGTCCGCACAGGGTTAGAAGAAAACAAATAATAATTTAACACAAGTACAGAGTAATTTACATAAATGGTATCCTATTCTAAAAGAAGTTCTCAGAACCAGATGTGAAGTGCCAAATGTGTGACATGTATTTCAAATTCAGCAGTCAAAACAAACCTTTTTAACAATCCTTTGTTATGTCTTATTTTTACGACATTATAGTAGTATACCTTGAATTTAAAAGGAAATACATTGCAGTAGTTATTTTGTATGTAATTGAGTACTGATATGTTTAATTTAGTGTTATGCAGAAAATGGTAAGCTATGTAGTTATTCTAAAAATTACGATGGGTTTCTCTCATGTTTCATAGAAAAATCGTGACCTGTGTCTGCTCACTGCCTCCTTCTTGTCTGGTTTCAGAAAATCCACACATAATGTTGGAGGTACTTTAACCTGTTCTGCGAACTTCTGGTACTGCAGAGGGTCTTCCACAACATCATCGAACAGCGGCCCCATCAACTTGTCAATGTAGCCTTTATAAAATTTTTTTTTTACAAAATCTGTACAATTAAAAATGTTATGTTCAGCTCTAAAATGACATACCTGTTGTTGGTTTTGTCTTAATTGGTCTCACTGTGTAGTCTCCATGCTTATATTTAGGATAAGCAATGCAGTATCTCAGCTCATCGGTTTTAGTGACAGCATGTGACCGGTTTGCGTTTTCATTGTAGTGTAGTCCAGCTAGCTCAAGTCTATAGACAGAAAAAGTAAAAAAATTACTTTTGCATAGACTTTTTCACAAGGTTATCGTACTCTAATGTTTTATTACATTTACCTGCACAGCATTCCATGGAAAGAGAAAACCACATTCTTGGGAGCAAATTTTAAAAGTAAACTATGGAAAGCCTCGATTGATGATGTGTGGTACTGCGGGCTCATCTTCTGAACATCTTTGAGTAGATGTGGAGCCAACAACACAGCAGTTAGCTACTCACATGCTGCTGTGCCTAAAATAAAAGATAATTTTATTTATATAAGAAATTGACAGAGTTACGCCAAAATTACACCACACGCGTTCCGGCTCCGCCCCGCTCCGGTCCGACCTCCGCAGCAAATACGCACCCATTATAATCAATGACAGAATTTACACTGGCTCCGCACGGCGGCGGCGAGCTGCGGAGAGCGGACGGCAGTCCGTCAAAATTAGAAATTTTTCTATTTCTGCCGGACGCCGGAGCTGTGCCGGAGTCAACTTTTGAAGATTACGTCGCACCAACAGGAAAAGGAACGAGCACAACTTCCGTATTTACAAAATAAAATCACCACGGGCGGACTTAATCCTAGCTCTATACGGATTTATTTGTACAAAAATGCTGTCAAACTATCATTTATGACTACGCCTACAAACGCAATACAAGAAATAAATAAATAAATAAAGTATTTTATTCTGAAATGTAATACATCACTTCCTGTTGCTCAAACCATGTCCTGTCGCTCATTTACGAGAGAAGATCAAGGCAGCAGTCTCTACTGTTGTTCTCCTTCTTCCACCGAATGAATTGTTTTGTTCTGACTTACTTATTTATCACTTGATTTATCGCGCGATCCCGCAAATCCCGCGCATGCGTCTAGGAGCGGCGCATGCAGAAGGACCTGAGCGGAGCGGAGGAAGTGGAAATTGGAGTTTGAGACGCTCAGCTGCGACCTGCGGAGCGGAGCGGACCGTATATAGTGTAATTTTGGGGTTATACTACTGTAGGACAACATTTTAAAAAAAATTCTATTAACACAAGCATGAACAACTTGAATGTGGCAAACACTAAAAGCTAAAATTCATTCTATCTTGACACATCTAATTAATATATTACATACATATCAACATATACCGGTAGTACTTACTTGGTTTTAGCCACTCCCTTGCCTGCTCTCCAACTAGAGGCTTGTGTAAGCACTGAGGGAAGAGTGTGTTGTCGTGTGTGTGTGGACATTCTGGATGTGGTTAGCGACTGAAGTCCACTTTGCCACAGCCTCTTCTCCACATGATTCACTACACTCCTTCTCCACTTGCCCACCTCTTGAAGTCCTCTGTTTTTAGCCATAGCATCAAGGGAACGCCTCATGGAGCTAAAAAAGAACCACATTTTTAATCACCTTACAAACAAACATACTTGAGAAACATTACTGTTTTCACTTTGTTGATCTATCAAACAGATGACCCAGTGCAAAATAAATACTGCTGCACAGAGCTGATGAACATGATATTCATTTACCAAGCACATATTATTTTATAAATACCATAACATTATTTGCAGCAAAAGAACACCGTGTCTAAAACATCGTAACTAGTACAACAGCTAAAATTAGCACCAGCTAGTGTCCATTGTTTTTTGATGTCACGGTCTTCATTATCAGAGTTCACACACTCTGCGGTGTTCATAAGAAACACTAGATTCTTAGCATTTAAACGCATTTACAACACAAACTAACGTTGATCAGCAACAGATTAAAACGCCACGACCTAATGTGGGGCCACACCGAAGCAAAGCTGCAGGCCACAATAAACAGCACATGAAAAAACACGTCATATACTCAAAAAATAAATTATGGAATGGAAAGGTGTAAAATGGGACTCACCTCCAAACGGATTGTAACCTGATGGTGTAAGGGTGGGTGGACAATGAACATCAGTTTGAAGAGCTTTTATGGAACATCGTAGCTCTTCTATGCTAATGCTATGATGCTATTATCTCTGATCCAACTCCGCCCTGAGCTCTGCAGGGGGAGTGACCTTCTCTGGGGCGTGGCTACAGTTTTATATTCAGGCAGGAGACAATGTGACGTCACAACTGAGCAGACATGTCACAACTGAGCATTTGAACTAATAGTAAAATTAACGTGCAATAACCTCTGTTCAACCCATAGGGCTACAGTGAACACATTTTTAGACCAAATATTGCCGATTTTAACTAATACGCACAAATACATGAAAATTAACACAGAAATAGTGCTCAGAAACATTTTAATCACATTCTAGGGAGTTTATCAGCTAAGAAAAACTTAAATTTGGGTTTAGTTTCACTTTAAGCCTGAGCTGAATACAGCATCTCAGACTGAGGGTCTTTCAGAGGAAAGACAAAACATTTTTACTTTTTAGTTTTTTGGATGTCCAGAGGACCAGACTTAATTCTTTAGATATGTCTTGTAATGTAACAAGCCAGGAGTATAATTTACATTAGTGTGTGACTCTCCTTGTATTTTAAGTAATAAAGACATCTAAAATGTTTCATTGTAGTGAAGTAAGAAGGTACTTCTCTTGAATTATTCAATGTTCAGGATAGATTTGAAATGGTTTCATTACATTATGGATCACTGAAAAACCTGGAATTACTAGGGTTTAGAGTCATTCTATTAAACATGGATAGTTTTCAGAGTTTTAGATGGTGCAAAGCAACAATAATGAGAAATGCTTTAAATATGCAAACAAACCTAACAAGAGAAAAAAATAGAGAAATTGAATTGCTGAAACACAAGGATTGAGCTTTCAGTGTTTTATACAACTCAGAGCTACAGAGTTTATGTGAACTCATCTCTATGGATGGACTCATATTAACACTTTGAAACTATTAGAACTCACGCTTTCTTGATGTCATCTGCAGTTGAATCCCTCCGCACTTCTAAAATCTGGTAGTAGTCCACCATGATGAGTGGATGGAGAAGCTTCAGGTTATCGTGATGCACCTAAAAGAGTCACAACAAACAATTAAAGCTGCAAGCAGCATTGAGGCCCTCGCAGCAAAGCGCCGCTTCAGCCTTACGGCGACCGCGGGAGCTCCAGCTAGTCCACTCAGTCGACATTGCGAACGCTCTCATTCCTATCCTGCACCCGTTCACCAGGGTGTGCATTTGCCAAATCTTTGATATCGCCTACGACCGCCGGAGCTCCAGCAAAGCATCCTTGTCGCAATCGTGAACGCTGTCATTCCCTTCCTGCACGCGTCATCCAGGGTGCGCATTTGCCGAGTCTTCAAAATCACTTCCTGCCCATATCAGTACAAGTCCAGCTGCAAGCCTTACAAGTTTGGCTAAAATCCGACCTTCCACACAGGAGTTATTTTGACTTCCTGTTTTGTGGCGAATGTTTGATGAGCACTTCCTTTATGCTTTTCAACATGTCACGTGTGGTATTCAACAGTTTGCGAATACAGTTTCAGTCTTATATCTTGCATAGGGTGAAGCTGGAAGAGTCATCCAATAATCATCAGTTTCTTGTCTGAGTGAGTGGGGCTTAAGTGATGTCATGAATCAATAAATCAATTTGTCTAGAAGTGGTCATTGATGGAGCACCAAACATCAGGTGCAGATCAGATGATGTATCTCTGAGACATAACTGTTGGATTAGTCTAGGGGGCGCACTGGAGTCAAATGTTAAAGAACAGTACCACTGTATATACAAGTGCTCATTGATGACACAAAAAATCTGGTGCTGAACGGATTATGTATCATCGAGATTTAACTGTTGGAATAATCAAGGAGGCGGACTTGAGTCAAATGTTAAACAACCACACCAATGTGTATACAAGTGCTCACTGATGATGCACAATAAATCTGGCGCATATCGGATTATATATAACTGAGATATTACTGTTAGAATAATCTAGGGGGCGCACTGGAGTGAAATGTTAACCAACAATACAAATGTGTCTAGCAGTGGTCAGTGATCATGCGCAATAAATCTGGTATATATTGGATGAAATTTCACTGAGATATAATAGTTTGAATAATCTAGGGGGCGCACTGGAGTCATATGTTAAACCACAATATCAATGTGTCTAGAAGTGCTCAATGATGATGCACAATAAATTTGGTGCAGATCGGATGATGTATCACTGAGATATAACTGTAGGAAGAATATGGGCGTTGTGAAGGCTATTGGCCACTTATCATAGATTCCTGTTCAAGGGGTGGATAATGATCGATCATAGTGATTTTGTTCACCTCGGTTCAAATCTGTTGTAGGATGTGAAGCACTGTGGAATTTAGAGTCAAACGTATTGCAACAGCGTCACTTTTGAATTTGTCACGCCACCACTCCCATATCCTCCAATGAAAACTGTTTGTAGTTTAAAATAAGTCAGACCAACTTGTTATACATCTTCTAATCACATATCATCCTGATTAGTTCAAAGGTGCCAGAAAGGCAGCATTCCAAGTTAAAAAGTGACTTCCTGTTCTGAGGGGGCGGGGCTTTGATGACATCAGAGCATGACCACTGAGTATTGTCGAGGATCCAACAGGGATGACTCATGCCAAGCTTGATGCATTTCGGTCTTTCAATGTGAAAGTTATAGCATTTGGAAATTTACGGCGTGAAACGAAACTTTGAGGCCTGGCCACGCCCCTTTACAAAAACACACACTTTAGGTAACTTTTACTCACCAATGCGTTAAGGGCATATTAACCAAGTTTGAAGGCAATCCTTCAAAATCCCTAGGAAGAGTTTGTAAAAAATTTGCAGTTAGAAACGTCCAAAAATTACCTTTTGACCCAAAATAGCCGACTTGCTGTTGGTTTTGGACCAGGGATCCAAGAGACATTTTCATAGGTCATGAGATGATACAGATGTTCACTGAGTTTCAGAATTATCTGTCCAAAAATGGCTTGGGGCTGAGGTTTTAAAATATTCTAGGTGGCGCTGTGGAGGTTATAGGCCAATTATCATGGATTCCTGTTCCGGGGTGGATAATGATCGATCATATTGAATTTGGTGCACCTCAATTCAAATATGTGGAATTTAGAACCCAAACGTATGGTGACGGCGTAACGTCTAACTTTGCCACGTGGCACCACCCACATGCCCCACCCAAAACGGTCAGTGTTGGAAAGCAAGTTACATCATTTACTGATTAGGTAACGGGGTCAGATAGGGACCATTCAATGTAAAACTTTACACTTCCTGTTGTCAGGGGGGCATGGCTTAAGTGGAACTCCCTCCCTGACTACCTGAGAGCTCCACAGTCACTGGTTGACTTTAAACAAGGCTTAAAGACCTTTCTTTTTAAGCGAGCCTACTCTGCCTCCACATGATTCTACCTTTAATCTTAGTTGATACTATCATTGATTTACTTGATTTTATCACTTGTTTTTATTTGATCTTTGATTTTTGTTGCACTTTGTAGCACTTTGAGATTTTCATTAATGAAAAGTGCGTTATAAATTAAATTCATTATTATTATTATTATTATTATTATGTCATGATTTGACCATTCAGTCTTGAAGGGGACCGGATGTGGATCAATCACTGAAGGTTTGATGTCTCAGAGAGTTTTCTGTAGGTGCTATTAGCATTTCATTTTTCATGGCGAGATGTCAAACTTTGAGGTCTGGCCCCGCCCCTTCAGCATGCTCCGAAATGAAACATTTACCGTAGATAACTTTTGGTCCCCGATGCCTTTTGAACAAAATGACCAAGTGTGAAACCCATTGACCGAAATCCCTAGGAGTTCGTTCAAATGCGGAGGCTGTGAAATTTGGGACGGCATTCCAAAATGGTCACCTTCCTGTTTATCGTACAACGTTGGCGCCAGAGGGTTTTCTGTGCATCTTGGGAAATTGGACAAGTGTACCAAAATTCATGCTTCTAAGACAAACTAAGGTTAATGCGGAAGGTATTTTGAAAATGTACAAGTGGCGCTCTTGAGCAGTTTATGTTGTGATTTTTTCCACGCCCCCAAAATACATACATTTTCACCAGTCCTGATGCGTCTGCAAAATTTGGTGAGTTTTGGGATATGTTAAGGCCCCCAAAAGGCCAATTCATTTGGCGGAAATTTTTCAGCTCGGGCCTGAAACACTACGATTACAATAGGCCTTCGCAACGCTTAGCTGCTCGGGCCTAAATAGGCCTTCGCAGCGTTTAGCTGTTCGGGCCTAAATAGGCCTTTGCACCCGTTTAGCTACTCGGGCCTAAATAGGCCTTCGTAGCGTTTAGCTGCTCGGGCCTAAATAGGCCTCTGCAGCGTTTAGCTGCTCGGGCCTAAATAGGCCTCTGCAGCGTTTAGCTGCTCGGGCCTAATGAAAAAATTGTCTGTCATCTAAGCAAAAGCAGTTCTAATATTTTCAAAAAGTCCTCACTGTTTCAGAAAAATAAAGGTAATTTGTAACTTTTATAAGAAACTGACCCCCTAAAACAAACTAAAACTCTAGCCAACAACATAAACCAAGCAACAACAAAGAATAAACATGTAGATGTATTTTTTTGTATTTATTTATTTATTCATTTTATAAAAAAAGAAAACACAACAAACACGTTTCTTATATAAAAAACAAAATATAAAATGAAAGGTGGCAGAAGAAGAAAATATCTTATTATGTCTGCCCCTTTTTAAAATAAAAAATCATTTCAAACAATATTTATAGTTAAGTAATAATGAAAAAAATGAATAACGCATCTCAATTTTCAAATTTCGAGATACTACACATTTGAACTACTTCATACGTATTTCTTCAACAATTCACTCTTTATCATTTTTTTAAACACAAACATTGACATTGCTCTTTTTATATCGCACGCTAAGTCATTCCACAATCCAACTCCCTGGACTGTATTTATCTATTCCACCCGATCTATCCAAAACAAAAGGCTTAAAAAAAAGAAAGTAATCCAACAAAATTTCCGAGACCGGGGATCGAACCCCTGTCTCCCGCATCCCAAGCCATCTCTTAGACCACTGACCCAACCTGGCATTCATGCATTGCTTCTCTATCGCACAGTATTAAAACAAATACAACGAGATAGTTTCGATGAAGTGTAAAATATTCTTAAAATAAATAAAATAAAATACACAAATAACTAGTGCCATTCCGAAAACTAGAATATGCTTTATGATTTGTTCTTTGTTCGACTACCCCTAGTGGTCTGGAGCACTTCCGTTGTAGCTTTTCCCATTTGCAGCTTGTTCTGTGTTTGCAGGTCGTCCGTGCTTTAGGAGCGCGTGTTATCTTTTGCAGTGCGTTTCATCTTTTGGAGCGCTATTTTCTTTTTTGCGTTGCAGCTGCCTTTTAATTTGCAGCTGCTTTTTAATTTGCAGCTGCTCTGCTTTTTAATTTGCAGCTGCTCTGCTTTTTAATTTGCAGCAGCTCTGCTTTTTAATTTGCAGCAGCTCTGCTTTTTAATTTGCAGCATTTGGTTTGGAGCGCCGTTTACTTTTTGCAGTGCGTTTGCACCCCTCGGCCACCGTACCTTTCTATCTTATCAAGACACCCAAAGCATCTTTGGGGCAAGATGGCGTCTGGTGCGTTGGGTGCGGCTGTTCGTTCTGGAGGAGCTGGTCATCCAAAGACAAAATCTGAAATCTGTGTATACAAAACGACAGATGGTAAAGTAATAGTTGAGGATGAGCTTCTGAACTTTATTGTTGTTAAAATGAGAACTCTGGCCACCGATGAAATTGTTCTGCTGGTGTCAAACAATTTCTCTTCTGAATGGATCGAGGAGTCCAAGCGGATATTGTTTGAAATGTGTCCAACTTCAACTCGTTGTGTGAAGCATAAGGGGCCTCAGAAAGACGCCAATAATGTCAAAGATTGCTTAAAAGTGCTTAATGAATGCGGCAATAATATTCCCAGATTTGTGTCACACAATTTGGATGAACTGCCTCCTGTTGGATTTGAACATATGGACGCATCTGCGCTCCTCAGCAGAGTTCAACAGCTGAGCTGGGACATAACCAACCTGAGAGCAACTCTGGATAATCAGAGATGTGAAAATGAGGACGTGAGGACATCTACAGCGGCCATGGAGCTCCGAGTAACAGCTTTGGAGAAACTACAAACGCGCGCACCTCCTGGCCGAGGAGACGCTGCTGCAGCTGGACGGGCCAACGCCCCTGCGCGGGGGATTCCCAGGGAGACACGGGAAGTGACGTCACCTGCTCCTGACATTCCGGGAAGTTCCGAAAGTTGCATTCCTGGGCCGAATGATGTTCTGACCGCCACACTTCAGTCCCCATCGTGGAGCACTGTGTTAAAGAGAGGTGCACGTAAGCGGGACAACACAGCGACGACAACCTGCTCTGCAGGTCCGCCCGAAAAAGGAGCTGCGGAGAAAATTGGGCATAACTGGCACCGGAGCAGACGGAAACATCCCAGTGATTAAAACCAGACTGGTGAGTGTTTTTGCTACGAGGTTTTCTCCAGAGGTAGATGAGGATACCCTGCGCGCCTATCTCTCTGATAAACTGGGAAGAACTGTGACGTGCAGGAAAATAGAGTCAACAAATAGCAGATTTGGGTCATTTCACGTGAGGGCAGAGTGTGAAGAAGTCTCTGAACTGTACGACGCACAGCTTTGGCCAGCAGGAACTTATGTCCGCCGATATTATGAGGCTCGCAAATTAAAGGCGAGTGTGGAGAAGTCTGAAGGCAGCTCTGCACCTGGCGCTACACCTGCTGTGCGTCCACCTCTCGAGGTTTCCAGCGAGACAAGCGCTCGTGGTGATAATTAATCAACATGACTCTTAATATCAGCTCATACAATGTCAGGGGTCTGCGCGTCGGGCAGGATGAAGCAGATAAATCTCGCCGTCATGTTGTCAACAAACTCTTAGAAACCTGTGATATACTGTGTGTGCAGGAGACATTCTTATCTAAGCAGGACTTGGAAAGGTTAAACTCTATTCATAAAGACTTTTATGGAGCAGGGGAATCCACCACTGACTGTTGTGATAGGATACTCCGTGGCAGAATCCCTGGTGGTGTTGCAGTGTTTTGGAATAAGAAACTTGACCAACAAATCAAAGTGATCAGGCTGAATGTTAACTGGGCGATAGGACTTGAGTTCTGTGATGGGGATAAAACAATCACCATACTGAACGTGTATACTCCTTATGAGTGCTCAGAGAATGAGTTTGAATATTTAAATAGACTGGCCTATATCATGGCTTTCTTACAGGAACATGCAGTAAGCAGTCTTTTTATTGTTGGTGATCTGAACGCTGACCTCTCTGATCAAAAGTCTACGTTTGCAAACCATTTAAAACATTTCTGCTCGGATAATGGTCTCTCACTCTCTAGTGAATTACTTTTGCCAAGGGACAGCTATACTTACATCAGTGAGGCATGGTATACCACCTCCTTTTTAGATCATTGCATTTGTACAAGTGATGCTCATAACACCATTGATTCAATGAGAATTAATTATGAGCTGTCTACATATGATCATGTGCCCCTGTCCCTCTCTATAAATCTGGACAATGTGCCTTCTCTTACTCCTGTAAGTTTTGATATGCCTGAAGTACAAATTAATTGGTCCACATTAAAGGAAGGGGACATCAGCACATATCTCACCCAGAGTGAGACCATGCTGAGTAACATTGAGCTGCCTAAATCTGCTGTAACGTGCACGGATATCAACTGCCAGAATCTGCAGCACAGAGTTGAATTGTGCTCACTGTATGAACAGATTGTGGATTCTCTGCTTATCTCAGGTCGACATCTGTGTAAAATCAAGAACTACAAAGCTAAATTAGGCTGGAATGAGTATGTTGAGAAGTCTCACACTGAGGCAAGAAGGGCTTACAAAGCCTGGGTTGAATCAGGTAAAGCTAAATGTGGTCCTCTATTTGCTAACATGAAGGAGGCGAATGCAAAATTTAAATATGCCTTAAGGTTCATTAAAAGACATGAGAATTCTCTCAGGGCTGAATCACTGGCTAGGAAGCTACAAAGTAAATGCCCTACAGATTTCTGGACAGAAATAAAAAAGATGAGTAATAATAAAAGGTCTTTACCAACACATATTGATGGTGTGAGCGGAGCAGCAGAGATCACTGATCTATGGAGGAAACATTATGAAGATATTTTTAATGCTGTTAAAAGTAATTCATTTGTGGTTGGACATATTGATAGAAATGAAAATGTGGTTGTGTCCCCAAAAGAAATCTCAGAGATTGTGATGACGCTGGATAACAACAAGTCAAGTGGGTCAGACAGGGTATCTGCTGAGCATCTGAAATATGCAAGCAGGAAATTATGCCCCCTACTTGCAATGTGTTTTACGGGCTTTTTAACTCATGGAGTTCTACCTGACAAATTACTCTCTGTCATTTTAGTTCCAATTGTGAAGGATAGAGCTGGTAGAATTAACAGTAAGGATAATTACAGACCTATAGCCCTGGCCAGCACCTTATCTAAGGTGCTGGAGAGGGCTATTTTGAACAAACTGGAAGGATTTCTGCTGACCTCTGACAATCAGTTTGGGTTTAAACGTAAACATGGAACAGACTTGTGCATCTTTGCTTTAAAAGAAATTTTAGATTTATACAACAGACACCACACCTCCATTTTTATGTGTTTTATTGATGCCTCAAAGGCTTTTGATTATGTAAATCATGAAAAGCTGTTTTACAAATTATATAAGAGGGGTGTCCCCAAATGTTTGCTGAGGATTCTTGTTTTTTGGTATGCAAACCAACAAATGTATGTTAAATGGGGAAACTCTGTATCGGACCCCTTCGGTGTCTCAAACGGTGTGAGACAGGGTAGCATCCTGTCTCCCTTTCTGTTCAATGTTTACATGGATGACCTGTCAAAGCTTTTAAATGACTGTGGAACAGGTTGTAGGGTGGGAAATAAGGTCATCAACCATCTTATGTATGCCGATGATTTAGTAATCTTCTGTCCCTATTCTGCTGGCTTACAAGAACTGCTGCAGGTGTGCTCTGACTATGGAAGTGACTTTGATATAAAATATAATGCGAAGAAAAGCAGCATCATGATTGTGCGGAGCAGAGATGACTCCAAGTTGATGTTCCCTGACTTCTTTCTGTCGGGCAACAGGCTGGATGTCAGTTGTGAATATAAATATTTGGGGCACTATTTGACTGCAGACCTGTCAGATGATAGAGACATTTACAGACAATGTCGTATGCTCTATGGTCAAGCTAACACGCTGATCCGTAGGTTTGGAATGTGCTCATCATCGGTTAAGATCCAACTCTTTAAGGCCTACTGCACTCCTTTGTACACCGCTCACCTGTGGAGACGTTATAAAAAGAGCAGTATGTATAGACTAACTGTGGCATATAATGATGGCCTTCGAATGATGCTGAGGGTACCTCGATGGAGCAGCGCGAGCAAAATGTTTGCTGATGCAGGTGTGCCTACCTGCCAAGCGGTGCTGCGTAACCTCATGTATAGATGCATGTGTAGATTGTCTGTATCTGAAAACTGCATCATCACTACACTGACCAACCCTGGACTAAGCTCTGTGAGATATTTTTCTATTTTGGGGACTCATTGGCGGATGAGCCTCTATAGGAAAGCTTTTTAGTCTTTTATTCTTATTTTATTTTTTTATAGGAAAGCTTTTTAATCTTTTTTATGTTTTACTCTTTTTATATACATATATGGATCTTGTATTGTATCTGAAATAAAGAAACTACTCTTTACAACACAGTCTGTGTCCTCATTTACACATTCATACAGCACTTTGCTAGAAAGACTAATCAAGTGTTCAGTGTCTTACCCAGGGACACCTCAACATTTGACTGGTGGTGGAATTGAACCCCCAACTCTCCCACTGGAGGATGACTGCTCTAACCACTCAAGGCCCCGGCAGAGCTCTGCGTAAGGCAGTACGCCGCTGTATGCCGTACGTACGCAGAGGCACAAGTGTAGCCCCGCAGGGCACGAACACGCAAAACTCAAATTTTACGACTGCGTACGCGAGGCGCGTTGTCTCACAATAAACTGCCCGGCACCGGACTGTTTTGTATGAGACACAAATGTATTAAATTCCCCTTCTTCATCCTTGATCTGGCCTTTTCCTTTGTTTTTTTGCTAAAAGTCAAGTGATCGCATCGCTTCCTCCTCCGTTGCTCCATGACTGAAATGATGAGAAATGAATGAATTCGTCACGAGCGAATTAAACTAGAGTCCTACGTGGCTGCGGGAGGTTCTAAACATTTCCTGATGGGCTGTGGGCTGCAGGACCAACGCTCCCTGTTTTTATTTTTTAGAACTTTTTATTAACATATAAAGTTTTAGAACACCGCAGTGGCTGCCGCCTGACAGCTCGTGTCTTTTTCTTTTTTCCCCACCCGACCTGTCAATCAATTCAGTAGGCGTGTCAGCTAATGACCAATCAGCTACCTCAGTTTGTCCCGTGGGTAAACGCTCTGCGCGCAGCTGCTTAAATTACGACAAAAATTTGGAGCGAAAACGCGAGCATTTAACGCGAGAACGAACGCAGAACTGTGCCTGTGAACGCGTGCGCACAGAACACGCGTGTAGAGCGGCGTACACGCCGTACGCAGAGCTCTGCCGTTGCCTTCAGCCACAGCTGCCAAAGAGCTAGAGCCATTTTTGTGTTGGTTACAGCAGACTAGTAGAAGCGCATCAAAATCTTTCTGCACAAGCTGAAGGACCTTCATCCTCTTCTTCTTGTGCACTGATGCAGCATGGGGCCTCTAGTCCTGTCTGATGCTAACATTCACATAATTATAGTCCCTCACCTCCACCACATACTCCCAGAATCCTTAGTACCGTAGTTGAAGCCATCTTTCTCCTCCTCAAGTTAATCACCAGCTCTCTGATCTTAAACATTCAGCTGCAGGTGATTCTGTCCGGTCCACAAAGTTCTGTACCAGTGTCCTGGGGCCTCATGTACAAAGACTTGCGTGGATTTCTTACTGAAAAGTGACGTACGGACAAATCCAGAAAAGTGTCTACGCACAAAAAAATCCAGATTTATCAAACCCTGCGTACACCTGAATCCACGCACATTCCTTTTGTACATCACGATGAACGTGGAACTGAGCGCACATGAGAGAGTGGCCGACTCCGCCTTTGACACGCCTCCGTATGAATATGCAAAGTCATTCAAATATGCCATGCACGACAGGAATGTCGTCTCTGCTCCATTGCAAATCATGTCGGAACGTGGAAAAAAGAGGAACTTCACGGACTGTGAACAGGAATCACTTCTGAGTGAGGCAGAGAAGCACGGAAAAAGGTTTTATTCGGCACGCCTAGCGCAAAACATACCATCCACTTTTAAACAAGAAGTTGACCCATCTGCTCTAACATGCCTGTATAGGTTAGTGGTGAGCGCGCCCGCCCTTCGTCCCAAAGGTCGTGAGATCGACTCCCCCTTGGTACAACGTTTTTTTTTTTCATTCCAGATTTAAAGAACACAGGAAAACTATTTAATAAAACAACAAGAAATAGAACAATACATGAAATGAAAGGAAGCAGACGATTTCTTGTTTTGTAAATAGTTTTCATGTGTATTTAAATCTGGAACGAAAAAAAAAAGAGAAACGTTGTACCATGCGAGATTCGAACTCATGACCTTTGGAACTAAAGGCAACCGCGCTACACACTGACCTAAACGTAGGCGTGTTGGTACAGCTTGGTTAACTTCTTATTTAAAGAAATCACATCTCATTGTTGTCAATATCGTTGCCACTATTTGGCGCATGCTTTTATATCCACTCATCTAATTGCGTCCATGTGGATGTAATAATTGTTAATCATGTGTGTTTGGTGGGATTTATGATTATTTTCATATCATGGACACAGTTTCTCTGAATAACCTGTAAGTGTCGCCAAAGGAAATATAACCACAGAAACGTGCGTACGCAAGCAGGGGAGCAGCCGTGGATTTGTACGTGGATGCGCAGATATTCCCGTTCATATCAGATTTGATACATACGCCACTTTGCGTGGAAAGTGACGTGCGCAATGTTTTTGTGCGCACGCATGGTTGATACATGAGGCCCCTGTACTTTCTCTCCTGTCCCTCACTTACACCCAACACCTGAATCATCAACACATTTCTGCCTGTGGCTCTCCTCTGAGTTATAGTGGAGTGAACAGGCAGGACACGAGCACTGCTCCCTGTGGTACTCCGGTGTTAACCTCCACATCAGACAGGATGTTGTCCAGACAGACAAAACTGTGGCCTGCCTGAGAAATCCAGTAATCCAAATTTTAAATAAAGTCAATGAATTAGATCATTGCTTGAAACTGACTAGTTGATGAATTCAATTGTCATTAGCCTTTCGGCAGCGGGGGATAACAACTCATCTTAACTGAATGAAATGTAATGCCATGCTAAAACATGCCTGTTGTATAGTAAGCCTGTTGTACAGTGCGTGTTGTACAGTAAGCCTGTTGGACAGTAAGCCTGTTGTACAGTAAGCGTGTTGTACAGTAAGCCTGTTGTACAGTAAGCCTGTTGGACAGTAAGTCTGTTGTACAGTAAGCCTGTTTACAGTAAGCCTGTTGTACAGTAAGCGTGTTGTACAGTAAGCCTGTTGTACAGTAAGTCTGTTGTACAGTAAGTCTGCTGTACAGTAAGCCTGTTGTACAGTATGTCTGTTGTACAGTAAGTCTGTTGTACAGTAAGCCTGTTGTACAGTAAGTCTGTTGTACAGTAAGTCTGTTGTACAGTAAGCCTGTTGTACAGTAAGCCTGTTGTACAGTAAGTCTGTTGTACAGTAAGCCTGTTGTACAGTAAGTCTGTTGTACAGTAAGTCTGTTGTACAGTAAGTCTGTTGTACAGTAAGCCTGATGTACAGTAAGCCTGTTGTACAGTAAGTCTGTTGTACAGTAAGCTTGTTGTACAGTAAGCCTGTTGTACAGTAAGTCTGTTGTACAGTAAGCCTGTTGTACAGTAAGCCTGTTGTACAGTAAGTCTGTTGTACAGTAAGCCTGTTGTACAGTAAGTCTGTTGTACAGTAAGACTGTTGTACAGTAAGACTGTTGTACAGTAAGTCTGTTGTACAGTAAGTCTGTTGTATAGTAAGTCTGTTGTACAGTAAGTCTGTTGTACAGTAAGTCTGTTGTACAGTAAGTCTGTTGTACAGTAAGTCTGTTGTATAGTAAGTCTGTTGTATAGTAAGTCTGTTGTACAGTAAGTCTGTTGTATAGTAAGCCTGTTGTACAGTAAGTCTGTTGTACAGTAAGTCTGTTGTACAGTAAGTCTGTTGTACAGTAAGCCTGTTGTACAGTAAGTCTGTTGTACAATAAGCCTGTTGTACAGTAAGTCTGTTGTATAATAAGTCTGTTGTACAGTAAGACTGTTGTACAGTAAGTCTGTTGTACAATATGCCTGTTGTACAGTAAGACTGTTGTACAGTAAGTCTGTTGTACAGTAAGTCTGTTGTACAGTAAGACTGTTGTACAGTAAGTCTGTTGTACAATAAGCCTGTTGTACAGTAAGTCTGTTGTACAGTAAGTCTGTTGTATAGTAAGTCTGTTGTACAGTAAGTCTGTTGTATAGTAAGTCTGTTGTATAGTAAGCCTGTTGTACAGTAAGTCTGTTGTACAGTAAGTCTGTTGTATAGTAAGCCTGTTGTACAGTAAGACTGTTGTACAGTAAGTCTGTTGTACAGTAAGTCTGTTGTACAGTAAGACTGTTGTACAGTAAGTCTGTTGTACAATAAGTCTGTTGTATAGTAAGTCTGTTGTACAGTAAGTCTGTTGTACAGTAAGTCTGTTGTACAGTAAGTCTGTTGTACAGTAAGTCTGTTGTACAGTAAGTCTGTTGTACAGTAAGTCTGTTGTACAGTAAGTCTGTTGTACAGTAAGTCTGTTGTACAGTAAGTCTGTTGTACAGTAAGTCTGTTGTACAGTAAGTCTGTTGTACAGTAAGTCTGTTGTACAGTAAGACTGTTGTACAGTAAGTCTGTTGTACAATAAGTCTGTTGTATAGTAAGTCTGTTGTACAGTAAGTCTGTTGTACAGTAAGTCTGTTGTATAGTAAGTCTGTTGTACAGTAAGTCTGTTGTATAGTAAGCCTGTTGTACAGTAAGACTGTTGTACAGTAAGTCTGTTGTACAGTAAGTCTGTTGTACAGTAAGACTGTTGTACAGTAAGTCTGTTGTACAATAAGTCTGTTGTACAGTAAGTCTGTTGTACAGTAAGTCTGTTGTATAGTAAGTCTGTTGTATAGTAAGTCTGTTGTACAGTAAGTCTGTTGTATAGTAAGCCTGTTGTATAGTAAGTCTGTTGTATAGTAAGTCTGTTGTATAGTAAGTCTGTTGTACAGTAAGTCTGTTGTACAGTAAGCCTGTTGTACAGTAAGTCTGTTGTACAATAAGCCTGTTGTACAGTAAGTCTGTTGTATAATAAGTCTGTTGTACAGTAAGACTGTTGTACAGTAAGTCTGTTGTATAGTAAGTCTGTTGTACAGTAAGACTGTTGTACAGTAAGTCTGTTGTACAATAAGCCTGTTGTACAGTAAGACTGTTGTACAGTAAGTCTGTTGTACAGTAAGTCTGTTGTACAGTAAGACTGTTGTACAGTAAGTCTGTTGTACAATAAGCCTGTTGTACAGTAAGTCTGTTGTACAGTAAGTCTGTTGTACAGTAAGACTGTTGTACAGTAAGCCTGCCTTCATGTGGACACTGGTAAAACATACATTATATTATTATTGTGGTTTAGCTTTGTTGAACTGCGCTGTTAGCTGCTACATGGCTAACAGAGATAACGTTATCAGAAGCAGCAGCGTTCATAAAAGACCAACAGTCTGTGAGAACACAGAACCACCGACATGTAGCAGAACAAACCCTCTGACATGGAGCTGAAGCAGAAAGGTTCGGAACATACCAGGCACTTCGGCTCTCCAGATGAGGCAGGAAAACAAAAACACGACGCAGTCGGGTTTCACAGCTCCCACAAGACTCAAATACAGCTACACGGTTCTTCTCACATTAAATAAAGTCTATTTATTTCATCTCTTGTTTTGTTTTCGGCTGTCGAAGCACAATTTACTACATTTCTGCCTCCGACTAACTGTAAAACTACGCCGCTTCTTCTTCTTCGGTCATCCAGGAAATTGAACATCATGCATTGCGAACAGTCTCCCCCTAGCGGCAACAGAATGAACTGTATAATTTTTAAATGTAAAGACATTACAACTGGGACAACAGGTGAACTGCAGGGGGTGCTGCAGGGCCTTGATGTGCTTTATAAGGAGCCTCTTCAAATTAAATAGAAAGTTTTTGTTTTTTTTACTTTACTTACGTTTTGGTAGCACAATGGCTTAGAGGTTTGGATCTGGGCTCTTTCAGTGTGGAGTTTGTTTGTTCACCTTGTATTTGTGTGAGTTTTCTCCGGGTACTCTGGTTTCCTCCCACAGTTCAATACAATACAACTTTATTTATAAAACACTTTAAAAACAACACCGTTGGCCAAAGTGCTGTACAGTACACTAACACATACAGTACAAGCATAAAAACCATAAAATCCACAGATACCGTAAAAGTAATGATTTAATGAACTACCAATATCATAAAAACATTAAAAACCTGATGTTGGTTTGCCTTCAGACCCAGGCCTCCCTTACAAAAGAGATCTGTGATATCAATGTGATTTGCCTGGTTAAAGGTAAAATAAACTAGTGGATTTTATTTTCAAATTTTAAATCTAAACTTCTTCTCTTGCAGCTAGTCACACTTCGCCCGTGCAACACTCTCCCTCGTCTCAAGGCCCTATCGCCCACTGGATCGCCACGTGATGAGAGAACATCGTCTCCCAGATGACAGAGGCCTGTCTGAACCAGAGTTTGGACGCGCTGATCGCCCGCAACATGATTATGCGAGAGGATTACGAACTAATACCACTCAGCTCACACGCACTGCCAGAGTCCGTCAGCTGCTGGACCACCACTGCCACAAACACAATGAGGACTTCTGCCGAATCATCGTCTGCAAGCTGCTCGAAAACAAGCAGGGAGGCCTGCAGCCGTGTCCGCCTGAGATCACCTCCCCAACAACTGCCACCCCCAGCGTGCCCCCACTGTCCATGCCCTACAACATCCCCAGGAACATGTAGCCAGAGTAATGGATAGATGATTTTGATTTGATTTGATTTGATGTTTATTCATTAATTTTAAAAGAACAATACAAAACAGTTTCATCAGATAGGCTACAAGAATACAAGTAGGATAAAATGAAAGGAGCAGAAAGAAGATGAAATCTTATTATATCAGAGTCAGAGTCAGAGAGTCTTTATTGTCATTTGCACCGCATGTGGTACATGTGATGAAAACGAGATTATGTACACGAGGTCCCAGTTACATCCAACAACAAATGAAAGAGAAAAACAGTAATAACATCTAGAACTAACTAAGAAAAACATCAACTAGTAATACACTAAGCCTAATATAGTGGGAATAAACAGCAGCACGAACATGAGTTTGTATGAGCAGATGGTCACAGATGAATCACAGCAACAAGAAAACAGATCAGCATCAGCACAATGTGATATTTTGCAGTGTTTATTTTTTATTTTATTTTTATTTATTCATGAGTCTAACAGCCTCAGGGTAGAAGCTGTTCCTCAGTCTAGTGGTTCTACACTTGATGCTCCTCAACCTCCGTCCTGAGGGGAGTGGGGCAAAGAGTGAGTGTGCTGGATGAGTGAGGTCTTTCATGATGCAGGTGGCTCTTTTCCTGCATCTGGAGGTGTAAATGTCTGTGATGGTGGGGAGACTGACTCCAACAGACTTCTGTGCAGCCTTCACCACTCTCTGCAGAGCTTTCCTCTCTTCAACTGTGCAGCCTCCATGCCACACGTTGATGCTGGAGCACAGGATGCTCTCCACTGCACACCTGTAGAAGGAGGTGAGAACTGGGCTGCTCAGACCAGCTCGTCTCAGCCGTCTGAGGAAGTAGAGTCTCTGATGACCTTTCTTGATCAGGCTGGTGGTGTTGTTGCTCCAGCTGAGGTTATCATTCATGTGTACACCCAAGTATTTGTAGCTGGAGACCACTTCCACTGCAGACCCACCTATGTTCAGTGGGGTGTGGGTGTGTTTGTTCCTTCTGAAGTCCACAATCATCTCCTTTGTCTTCTTCACATTCATGTGAAGGTTATTCTCTTTGCACCAGCTCTCCAGGTGTTCCACCTCCTGTCTGTAGCTGGACTCATCATTGTTTGTGATGCATCCCACCACCGCTGTATCATCTGCAAACTTAACAATATGACAGCCTGGATGTGTGGCTGTACAATCATATGTGAGCAGAGTGAACAGAAGGGGGCTCAGCACACATCCCTGAGGAGAGCCAGTGCTGAGGGTTATGGTGGAGGAGGAGAAGTTGTGGATCTTCATATCTGCCCCTTATTTCACAGTTTGTTCAACCAATGATAACCTTCAAACCCCATCACAAAATGAATAACTCTACAGTACTTAATTTTTCTAACTGTAATACACAAACACACTAAGCTACATCATAAGTACAACATAAGTGTAATACACAAACACACTAAGCTACATCATATATAGTTTTTGAGCAAGTCCTTTTTGACCTTTTTCTTAAATGTATACATTGATTTTGCATTTTTAACATCACTCTCCAGAGCATTCCACAATCGAACTCCCTGAATTGAGGTAGACCGTCCCTTTAAGCTGGTTCTGAATTGTGGTTTGATGAATATCTCTGTCCCTTTGAGATTGTAATAACTTTGTCTTTTTATAAAATTTCTTTGGATATTTAAAGGTAATGTGTTATTATGAGCCCTATACATAACTGATAAAATACTATATTCTACCAATTCCTGGAATTTCAATAAATTTAGCTGAAGAAACAAGGTGTTTGATGGGTGACTGAAATGTTTTCTGGTGATTACTCTTACAGCTCTCTTTTGTAACCTCCCAGGGAGGGGAAAGCCGTACGGCTTCGAGACGATTCTGGTCCACCATCCGGCGTCTCAGGGGGGGAAAGAGGTACGAGACCAACACCATTTATGGTGGAGGTGGCGTGCTGCTGACCTCAACTCGGGATGTTGTGAGTCGGTGGGCGGAATACTTCGAAGACCTCCTCAATCCTACTGGCACGTCTTCCACTGAGGAAGCAGAGCCTGGGGACTTTGGGTCGGGTTCTCCGATCTCTGGTGCTGAGGTCGCCGAGGTGGTTAAAAAGCTCCGCGGTGGCAAGGCTCCGGGGGTGGATGAGATTCGCCCGGAGTTCCTTAGGGCTCTGGATGTTGTAGGGTTGTGTTGGCTTACGCGACTCTGCAATATCGCGTGGACATCGGGGGCAGTTCCCTTGGATTGGCAGACTGGGGTGGTGGTTCCCCTATTCAAAAAGGGGGACCGTAGGGTGTGTTCCAACTATAGGGGGATCACACTCTTAAGCCTCCCTGGTAAGGTCTATTCAGGGGTTCTGGAGAGGAGGGTCCGTCGGATAGTCGAACCTCGGATTCAGGAGGAGCAGTGTGGTTTTCGTCCTGGTCGTGGAACACTGGACCAGCTCTACACCCTCAGCAGGGTCCTGGAGGGTGCGTGGGAGTTTGCCCAACCAGTTTACATGTGCTTTGTGGACTTGGAGAAGGCATTCGACCGCGTCCCTCGGGGGGTTCTGTGGGGGGTACTCCGGGAGTATGGGGTACCAGGCCCTTTGATAAGGGCTGTTAGGTCCCTGTACGACCGGTGTCAGAGCTTGGTCCGCATTGCCGGCAGTAAGTCAGGCTCGTTTCCGGTGAGAGTTGGACTCCGCCAAGGTTGCCCTTTGTCACCGATTCTGTTCATAACTTTTATGGACAGAATTTCTAGGCGCAGCCAAGGTGTTGAGAGGATCCGTTTTGGTGGCCTTAGAATCGCTTCTCTGTTTTTTGCAGATGATGTGGTCCTATTGGCTTCATCAGTTCGTGATTTACAGCTTTCACTGGAGCGGTTTGCAGCCGAGTGTGATGCGGCCGGGATGAGGATCAGTTCCTCCAAATCCGAGGCCATGGTCTTGAGCCGGAAAAGGGTAGCATGCCCTCTCCGGGTCGGGGAGGAGGTCCTGCCCCAAGTGGAGGAGTTTAAGTATCTCGGGATCTTGTTCACGAATGAGGGAAAACTGGAGCGTGAGATCGATAGGCGGATAGGTGCAGCGTCCGCAGTGAAGCGGGCGCTGTACCGGTCTGTCGTGGTGAAGAGAGAGCTGAGTCAAAAGGCAAAGCTCTCAATTTACCGATCGATCTACGTTCCCACCCTCATCTATGGTCATGAGCTTTGGGTTGTGACCGAAAGAACGAGATCTCGGATACAAGCGGCTGAAATGAGTTTTCTCCGCAGGGTGGCTGGACTCTCCCTTAGAGATAGGGTGAGAAGCTCAGTCATCCGGGAGGGACTCGGAGTAGAGCCGCTGCTTCTCCACATCGAGAGGAGCCAGTTGAGGTGGCTCGGGCATCTGGTTAGGATGCCTCCTGGACGCCTCCCTGGTGAGGTGTTCCGGGCATGTCCCACCGGGAGGAGACCCAGAGGAAGACCCAGGACGCGCTGGAGAAACTATGTTTCTCGGCTGGCCTGGGAACGCCTTGGGATTCCCCCGGAGGAGCTGCTCCAAGTGGCTGGGGAGAGGGAAGTCTGGGCCTCCCTACTTAGGCTGCTACCCCCGCGACCCGACCCCGGATAAGTGGAAGAAGATGGATGGATGGATGAAAAACAGGCTTTGTAATTGTTTTGCACGCTTTTCCCCAAACCTCAAAAAATAGATTAAATGTGGAACAATGATTGTGTTATATACAGAGCTTTATCAATTAAAAAATTCCTGACTTTATACAGTACTGCAATTGATCTAGCTATTTTTGTTTTAATGGAATTTACATGATGTTTCCATGTCAGTTTGTCATCAATGATGACACCCAGAAACTTCACTTCACTCACTTTACAGATCACAACATCTTCAATTTCAAATGGATCGTCAACAATTCTCTTTTTGTTACTGAATATCATGTAATTAGTTTTATCTAAATTCAAAGATAATTTGTTTAATTTAAACCAAGTTTGTATTTTTATAAATTCTGTTTTCATCATATCCAAAATCTGTTTTATGTCTTTACCCGAACAGAAAAATGTGGTGTCATCGGCAAAAAGAACACATTTAAGAAGTCCTGACACATTTACCAAGTCATTCACATATAAAATAAATAACTTTGGTCCAAGCACAGAGCCCTGAGGAACTCCACAAGTGATATCACGGAGGTCAGATCTAACATCATTTATTTGCACAAACTGTTTCCTATCTTTCAAATAGCTAGATACCCACTGTAATGCTGGTCCTCTAATACCATATTTATTTAGTTTTTCAAGGAGAATGGTGTGGTCAATGGTATCAAATGCTTTTTTTAGATCAACAAAAACACTAACACAGTACTGTTTATGATCGACAGCATTAGTTATTTGTTCCATTAAATCCATGAGAGCCATTGATGTAGAGTTTTTTCCTCTAAACCCATACTGACTGCTACTTAAAATATTTTGTTTATCAATAAATTGATCCAATCTGGTCACAAATAGTTTTTCTAGAATTTTTGAGAACTGTGGTAACAAGGATATTGGCCTATAATTATTGAATACACATTTATCACCATTTTTAAAAAGAGGAATTACCTTTGCTACTTTCATGTTATCTGGAAATATTCCTGTTGAAAAAGATAAATTGCATATATATGTAAACGGTTCAATAACATAACTTATTATTTCTTTTACGAACATCATATCCATGTCCACCCAGTCTTTTGATCTCTTGTCTGAGAGATTTTTTACCATTTTCATAATTTCCTCTTTGTTAGTTCCATTAAGAAAAATACTGTTGGTGCAACTTTTAATTGAATGACACACATTATTATCTACTTTTGGTATTTTAGCTGCAAGGCTTGATCCAATATTTACAAAATATTGATTAAATTCATTTACGATATCATTCTCATCATGTATTTCTTTGTCATCTTTCACAAAATATTTTGCAATGTTCGTTTTCGCTTTATGACTTTTTAGAACATCATTTAACTCGCCATGTTGTTTTAGTGTCACCATTACTCTTGTTTAATAAATCACTATAGTATTCTTTCTTGCATTTTCTTATAATCATTACCAATTTATTTTTATATTTTTTATATTTTTCTTCAGCTTGTTGTGTTCTCGTTTTTAAGAAACATGAATACAAGTAAAAAAAAATTACAAGCATTTCTCAACCCTTTAGTCATCCAAGGTTGGTCGACAATATTTCTTTTTCTACGATTTCTTTGCACACAATTCTTTTCATACAGAGCTTCTAAAATATTCATAAATTCATCATATGATCTGTTAACATCATCAACATTAGCCTGGTTAAAACCAGACCCTTGTCCTTCACTTCGCTTTGTACTAGGGTCTGGGACTTCTCCCATAGACAACGATTTCTCCGGTAGATTTTTGACCGGACCAATCAGAGAACAGAAGGCGGAGTTTTGAACGACGTCGACTGACGTCGTCAGTTAAAATGGCTGCCGCCACGAAGGAATTTTCATGAAAACAAGGTAAAAAACTATTATTTCTTTGCTGAGAAAAAATATATTTCTTAGCTGACGTTATATCAGAAGTGTTCCTGAGCTTAACAGTTCCTAAATCAATTCACGAAATGGTCAAATCTGCTGGATTTAAATTGTTTCGGTTTGACATTTTCCAAACAGCCTCGGGTGCGCTACGAAAATAAATTATAAAAAATCGAATTTTATCTCAAATGTTTCATCCAGGCCAACAGTCAGTAAATTAGAGCCATATAATTACACACTGGTAGCAGAAAAAATATCCACCGAGTGGTTTCTGAGCTATTTATCTGATAGCCTGGACCTCGCCAGGCTAAACTAACAAAACTCCGCCTTCTGTTCTCTGATTGGTCCGGTCAAAAATCTACCGGAGAAATCGTTGTCTATGGGAGAAGTCCCAGACCCTAGTACGAAGCGAAGTGAAGGACAAGGGTCTGGTTTTAACCAGGCTACATCAACATACACGTCCTTCCAGTTTTGCTTCTGTAAATCATCTTTTAATTGATCCATTGCTTTTTTTGATGTGTTTATTATTTTTTTCTTAATTGTAACTTCTTTTGTAATGTTTTGATCATTTCTGTAGATAGTGAAAACTGGTAAATGATCACTTAAATCAGTTGTTAAGATACCACCTGTCACATCCCCATTTGTTATATTTGTGAAAATGTTGTCAATTATCGTAGCACTATGAGTTGTAATTCTTGTTGGTTTTGATATTAACGGATAAAGATTTAAACTATACATTGAATTTAGAAATGTGCTGATGTTATTTGAATCTGTTTTATTTCCCAGGTCAATATTAAAGTCTCCACACAAGAAAACTTTTTTATTTAAACTCTTTTCCAATAGTTGTATGATTTTATCGGTGAATATTTCTATATTTGATCCTGGTGATCGATATACACAACTTATGGATATGTTTTTAGCATTTTCGTTTAATATTTCTATTGTTATTATTTCCATAAGATTGTCAACAATTATTGACATTTCATTAATTATTCTACACTTTATTTCATTTTTGACAAATAGAGCTACTCCACCACCTTTTTTATTGTTTCTGTTTAAATGATATAATTCATATCCTTCGATGTGAACATTATTTTTGTTTTCATCATTAAGCCATGTCTCTGACAGTGCTATTAATGTAA
>JBBPBX010023551.1:20260-40441 GCA_038048925.1 Garcialebias charrua | reverse complement strand
AGCTGCTGTTGTCTGTGTGTTCAAATCTGAAACGGATGCATTTTTAATAAGCCCTGATGAATTGCAGCAATTCCTGCTACCATGAAGCCCAAAAGACGGTGGCAAAGCTTGAGTGTCACCGTCTTGTCTAGTTGGAAGTGGGCCAAGCAAAGCTGGAGGTCTAATATTCGCTTTTCTGAAAGTCTAGCTCTGTACAGAACAGAGTTCAGCCTCAATCCCAGGAAAACAATGTCCTGGGATAAGGACAGCTGACTTTTCTATGAGTTTATCACAAACCCCATGGATTGTAGGTGTGATCTCACTCGATATGTATGTAACCTTGCTTGCTCCTTGGAGCTCGTCAAGATCAATAAGTCCAGATAATCCATAACTCTGATGCCCTGGCTCCTCATGGGAGCTAGGGCAGGTTCGAGACATTTTGTAAATACCCTCGAGCGGTCGAGAGGCCGAAAGGGAGGACTAAATATTCGTACGTTGCATTCTCGAATGCAAAACGCAGGATTTTTCTGTGGTTTAACAGGATGCTGATATGGAAATATGCATCTTTCAAGTCCATAGTGCAAAAGTAGTCCCCCGGGAGTACAGAGTGAATCACCTGACGTAATGTTAACATTTTGAACTTGAATGATCTCAGTCGTCTGTTCAAAAGTCTTGAATCCAGGATGGGCCTCAGGCCTCCCCCTTTCTTTAAGATCACAAAGTATTTGCTGTAGTAGCCTTTGTTTACCTCCTGAGGAGGAACAGCCCTGACTGCTCCTTTTTGAAGCAGCGAACGTCTTTCCTCTCTTAGGATGGGGTCACGAGCTGAGCTTATTGTTGACGTAATCACCCCTGAGAAGGGGGGTGGACGTCTGAAGAATTGTAGTTTGTATCCGTGAACTACGGTACCCATGACCCATTGCGATGGGCTGCATGCTACCCAGGCTTGCTTTTACCTAGAGCGATCGCTGCTTCGCCCGACAGGTGGACAATAAATAATGCCGTCCTGCAGGCCTCTTCCAGCGGCTCTGTCATCTTTTTCCTTTTAGTTGGTGGCCTCCTGCATTTCCTGCAGCTTCTTTGCCTGGTACGCCTGCAGCATAGGTACTGTGCACGCTAGATCTTTTCCAGCTGCACTGCTGAAAACGACGTTGTTTGCTGGGTAGGGCTTGTTGGCTGAAGTCTTGGATGTGAGACAAATCCGTCGGCTCCCTGCTCTCCAGTCCAGAACTGGGAGAAGGGGAGGGACAGTGGCTGCCCTGGTTGCCGACCCTGACTGTGTGAACTTAGTTAAAAAATCTGGGAACACCTGCATGTCGTGCCTTACTGAGGTTTGTTGCCTCTGGAGGAAATAGTTTCCCACCAACCTTGACTGATGTTGTTGTGGTTGGGGTGTAGGCCACGGCACCTTGAGAGACTCGGCTGCTCTGTGGCACAGGTGGACCCGAGCTGGAGTAGAGCCGTCTGCTTCGACAGGTACCGCTGCAGCCTCTTGTGAGAAGTCCTCTGCTCCCTCTTTGACGCCTTGCTCCGTCGACGGAGGTTTCATCAGGGGCAACTGTTAGCTTCTCTTTTGTCCGGAGGAGGTTCCAAATGTTCGTCCTTGTTCATTCCCTCGGGGTTCCTTGAACTCCCATGTGTTTAACCTCTGAGAGCTTTCCATTAGCCCTGTGGGTGGATAAGCTCTCAGCGTCACGGTGAGGTAAACTACCAGTTAACGGAGCTAAACAGGTAATAAGGCAGAAAGACCTCCTCTTGGACTGTACTGTTTGAAGAACCTCCTAGTTAGCAGGGGTTAAATGGGGAGGTACTTGTAGGCCAGTTAGCGGGCTAAACAAACCTTCAAGCAACTATAGCAATCGGCAGACAAACTCAGTTAGCAAGCAATGGGATGAACCCCTTCGTCGATTTGGTTACACAGAGTAGCGAAACAGACCAAAAAACAAGGTTAGTTAGCAAGCTAGACTAAGCAGTCTTTATCATACCTTACAAATGAAGTCCTTCGTTGTCCACTCGTTAGCAGGGCTAATCGTGTTAGCAGCGCTAAACAAGCTCACGTCGTCCTTGCGCTGTTCGTGGGAGCCCACAGTTAGCCGAGCTAACCATGGGGAGCTAGCCAGTTAGCAGCGCCATAAGGCCGAGACCCAGGGATCGCTGGTCTGCCGGCCTTGTTCGAGTTCTTCGATTTCCTTTTGCCTTTCTCATGAACCATGGACGAGAAAAGGTGTTGAGTTGAAGCCGGTTAGCGATAGCTAACAGGGTTCGAAGAATTCTTCTCGCTGTGCTGTTCGTGTGGGCTAACCCGTTAGCTCCGTTAGCTAACAAGTAGGCGCGTGGCGCAGTTAGCGTCCTGCTAAACAGGGCGACGAAACAGCAGAGATGGATGTATAGCTGATGCTAAAAACATCGACGACACTTAGTTAGCGGTCGCTAAACGAAGTGCTCGTAGGGAAGTCTTCAGTGACGCCCTCGGTAGGGAGCGCGCTCACCTACTGGTGGGGTAGTTCAGTCACTCGAGACGTTGTCCTGCGAAGTTCAGGTGTGAAGTGAGGTAAAGGGCAAAAAGTGACCGAACGTGATACATCACCGTCTCTTACACCAGGGGGCAGGGCCCCCTGGTGACGTTGACGTTCACTTGCCTCAAAAGGCATGATTGTATTGCTTCAGGTGAACTGCGCGGGGCGCAATTCCCATATATCATATGTTGCACCGCAGTGAACTAACTGATAAGGGAACCATAATCTATCTCCCTATGCCGGACGTTCAAGCTCACAGAGGTTCGGCATGCATGTCCTCCGCCGGGGCCCGAGCGCCAAAGGACTCTTGTCAATAAAACCTTTTGATTGTCTTCTTCTCTCTCCATGTGAGCCTTTCCAGGTTGAAATATTAATTTGTATAGCAGACATTTCCATGTTTTTAAGTTAACGTATTTAGATTTTTTCAAGTTGAACAGAAATTAAGATAAAATTCAAGGGAAAGTCAAATGTGAAACTCCAAAGTTCATCATGCTCAATAATCAACAAAACGTATCAGCAAAAAAAGAAACCGTCCTGATGACCTGACTGAACATTGTTAAATGTGAACTGTCAGTTTTCTAAGTAAAATTAAATCTAACTGTACTATGTACCTTTTACTTTTAAGTGCTTTAGACATAAAGAAAATAACATATGAAAGATTTTTACTAATTGTAGTGATTAAACAGTCACTTTTTTATGGTAGTAATCTGTTTTCTTTTTGGTAATGTACACCCAAGTATTTGTGAATATATTTGTGCACTCAGGGCTTAACTTAAGCCGGATCCTGTCGGAATAGGATCGGGGAACTTGCTTAGGGTCTCAGACAGGATTGGGGAACTCTCTTATTATGACAGGATGCATGTACCGTATTTTCCGGTCTGTAAGTCATACCTTTTTGCCTAATTTGCATGCCCAGCGACTTATAGAGAGGTGAGACTTGTTTATGGATTTTTTCCCACGTTTTTAGAACCATTTTTGGCTCAGATATTACCATTTTTCATTTTGGCCAAAAATGTTGCAGTACTACTTTTGGCTGCTAGGGACGCAGGCTGTACCAGTATCGGCCGCTAGGGACGCAGGAAGTACCAGTATCATCAGCCACTATGGGCGCTAAAGAGACCTCTAGTCTGTGTACGTGCAGACGTACCTGGAGGCATTACCTGTTGTTTGTGTATTGAGAATAAAACCTATCACCCAACGCCAAATCTCTGAGAGTGAGTGGGAGAAGACAAAGAACGACAACGAACGACAACGGTGGTTCCAGAGAACAACAATGCAGCCGAAGAAGAGATCATACACAGCAGAATTCAAGCTTCAGGTTATCAGGTTATTTAGCCGAGCACAGAAACCGGGCAACTGACCGCCACTTTGGGGTCAGTGAGAAAATCGTCCGGGACTGGCGGAAAGTACTGTGGGTGTGCGCACTCGTTTTGTTTACTACTTTCACCGCCATGAAGCGCTCCAAAAGGGCGAACCAGGGCCACAAAGCCCGTGGGCCTGAGCTAGAGGACAGGGTCAAGGCGTGGATCGTGCTGGAGCGCTCGTGTGGAAGAGGAGTCTCCACTGTCCAGTTACGGCTGCACGCCATGGCGGTAGTGAAGGACCTGGATGTTGCGGAGTTTGTTGGGGGCCCATAGTGCTGTTTCCGTTTTATGAGACGCCAGCTCTCTATACGGGCGCGTACCACGATGTGCCAAAAACTTCCAATGGACTTCAAGGAGAAAGTCACCAGTTTTCGTGCTTTTGTGTCTCGCCAGGTAAGCTAACAATTGTTTTTTTGTGTGTGTTTATCTTACAGGCGGTCGTGGCGTAGTGGTAATGGTAGTCGTCCCCCGATAGGAAGGTTGGAGGTTTGAATCCTGAGTTCCCACACCATGTGTCGTTGTGTCCCTGGGCAAGACACTTAACCCAGAGTTGCTCCCGGTAGGACTGGCTGGCACCTTGCATGGCAGACTACTGCTACCGGTGTATGAATGTGTGTATGAATAGGTGGATGGCTGGTGCTGTAAAGCGCTTTAGGGATCCTCATAGGGGGGCTGGAAGGCGCTATATAAGTAAGCTCCATTTACCATTTGTCTAGCTAAATTTTAATATATTAATTTAATATAAAATCTGTAGATGCAGGTCTGTTCGCTCACTCACAGCGGGTCTGTGGTCTGTGGGTGTGCGCACTCGTTTTGTTTACTGTAATGTCTTCCTTTGTCTCCGGCCAGGTCCAGGCCCACTTAATCGCTGCAGACCTCATCGTAAACATGGACGAAATGCCATTAACGTTCGACATCCCGATGGGCCACAGCGTCTCCCAGAAGGGAGAAAAATCAATAAATAGTTTGGCAACAGGGCACGAAAAGTCCCACTTTACAGTGGTTCTGGCCTGTGGGGTGGATGGGTCCAAGCTCCCCCCCATGGTCATCTTCAAAAGGAAGACCATGCCGAAGGAGGACTTCATCCCCAGTGTAGTAGTGGCTGTTAATGAAAAGGGATGAATGGACTAATGTATGATGGCCGTGTGGCCGAAAAAAAGCTACATCAATCGCCCTGACGGCTTCTTTAAAACAAATAAATAAATTGGTTCCAAGATGGCGGCGCGTGCAAACGTTGCGGCTTCTCTCTCTCCCAGCAACACGGTGCTTTCGTCTGTTTTGTCCTGCACGCCGCAACTTGCCGGCACGTCTTTGTCTTGTCTACGTGTTCAAGAACGCAAGTATAGCCGTGAATTCCTGCTTGATGTCGGAAAAACCGCTCATTTGGGAATAAACAGCGAACTCCAGGAGAAGCTACATGAGCTCGAGGAGGAGTTACGTGAGCTTCGTGACTGCGAGCTGCTCTGGAAGCCAGCCCCGAGTTTCCCTTCATCGCACCCGCCGTGGAAGTACCACAAGCGGCGTGACGCTTCACCGCGCCCGCCATGGAAACGCCACAAGCGGCGTGACAGGAAACAGAAGCGGGGTAAGCGCGGAGGTATCAGAGCTAGGCTAGCAGCCAGCCCACACAGGCCGGCTATTCCATCCATGGTTTTGGCTAACGTGCGCTCCTTGGACAACAAATTGGATTATATACGCCTGCTACGAACGACACAAAAGACTGTGAGAGACTGCTGTGTGTTTGTATTCACGGAAACGTGGCTTAACAACAACGTTCTGGACCATGCTATTCAGCTGGAGCAGCTAACATGCTACAGAGCGGACCGAGCTCTCATCAAGGGAGGTAAGACTCGCGGAGGCGGGCTCTGTGTTTACATCAACAACGCATGGTGTCGTGATGCTGCTGTGGTCTACAAACACTGCTCACCTTTTGTGGAGTTCATGACTATTAAATGTAGACCGTTCTTTTTACCGAGGGAGTTTACAGCTGTTTTGATTGTTGCTGTATATATCCCTCCAAGCTCCAACAGCAAAGATAGAGGTGAGGCACTAAATGAACTATATGTGCACATCAGTGAGCAACAAACAGCCCACCCTGATGCTTTTCTCATCACGGCTGGTGATTTCAACCATGCAGATTTAAAGAGTGTATTACCAAAAACATACAGAAACATAAACTTTGCAACAAGAGGAAACCACACCCTGGACCAGGTTTACACCACCATGAAAAATTCCTACAGAGCCGTCCCCCTCCCCCACATTGGTGCTTCGGACCATATCTGTGTCATGCTAAAGCCAGCATACAGGCCGCTGGTGAAAGTCACAAAACCAGTCCGCAAGCAGATACGAGTGTGGCCAGAGGGGTCTTCAGAGGCACTCCAGGACTGTTTTGACACCACAGATTGGAGTATGTTCAAAGAAGCTGCTACCACAAACAACACCACATGTCTCCAGGAGTACTCAGACACTGTATGTTCATACATCACCAAGTGCATTGATGATGTAACCAACCTTAAAACCATCACTGTTCGGGCTAACCAGAAGCCATGGCTGACAGCTGAGGTTCACAGACTCATGAAAGCCAGGAATGCTGCCTTCAAAGCGGGAGATCAGGTGGGCCTGAGGGCAGCCAGAAACAACCTGGACCGGGGCATCAGAAAGGCAAAGAGGCAGTATTCTGGGAAAATAGCTCACCGTTTCAAGGACAGCAGGGATACACGCAGTCTGTGGCAGGGAATACAGACCATCACAAACTACAAACCACCCCCCCAGACCTGTGACAGCTCAGCCTCTGCGCTGAATGAACTGAATGAGTTCTTTGCTCGGTTCGAGGCAAGTAACAGCACACCAGCACATAAACTCCCCCCCTCTCCTGATGGCCAGGTGCTGACGCTGTCCTCAGACAGCGTAAGGCGATCATTCATCAAGATTAACGCCCGGAAGGCCTCTGGTCCTGACAACATACCTGGTCGTGTGCTGAAGGACTGTGCAGGGGAACTCGCAGCGGTCTTCACGGACATCTTTAACATCTCACTGAGCCAGGCCATCGTCCCCACCTGTTTCAAAGCCACCACCATCATCCCTGTCCCGAAGAAGGCAACGCCCGCATGCCTCAATGACTATCGCCCAGTAGCACTCACCCCCATCCTGATGAAGTGCTTTGAACGGCTAGTCATGAAAAGCATCACATCTGTCCTCCCTGACTCCCTGGATCCCTTCCAATTTGCATACCGACCTAATCGCTCAACCGACGATGCCATCTCCTCTGCCCTTCACACAGCTCTCACACATCTGGACACGAAGGACTCCTATGTTAGAATGTTGTTCATCGACTTCAGCTCGGCATTTAACACCATCATCCCCCAACAGCTCATCCTTAAACTGGACAGTCTGGGGCTGAACACCTCAATGTGTAACTGGCTGCTAGACTTCCTGACCGGGAGACCACAGACAGTACGAGTCGGGAGTAACACATCTAGCACCATCACATTGAACACAGGGGCCCCACAAGGATGTGTGCTGAGCCCCCTTCTATTCACCCTGCTAACACACGACTGCACACCATCATACAGCTCCAACCACTTCATCAAGTTTGCGGACGACACAACAGTGGTGGGTCTCATCAGCAACAACGATGAGACGGACTACAGGAACGAGGTGAGCCGCCTGGCCTTGTGGTGCGGACACAACAATCTCACTCTCAACGTGGAGAAGACAAAGGAGATTGTTGTGGACTTCAGGAAGAGGGATGCCCAACATGCCCCTCTGACCATCAACAGCACCGCAGTGGAGAGAGTAGACAGCACCAAGTTCCTGGGAGTGCACGTCTCAAAGGACCTGTCCTGGAGCAGGAACACTGCAGCACTGGCAAAGAAGGCTCACCAGCGTCTCTACTTTCTCCGCAAGCTGAAAAGGGCTGGAGCTTCAACCCCCATCATGAGCACCTTCTACAGAGGTGCCATAGAAAGTGTCCTGACCAGCTGCATCACTGTGTGGTTTGGTGCATGTACTGCATCCTGCCGCAAGAGCCTCCAGCGCATTGTGAGAGCAGCTGAGAAGATAGTCGGCACCTCCTTCCCCTCACTGCAGGACTTACACAGCAAACGCCTCACTCGGAAAGCCCACTGCATGGCAGGTGATCCCACACACCCACTACACAGCTGCTTCAGACTGCTGCCATCAGGAAGGAGACTGAGGAGTCTCCAGGCTCGAACCAGCAGACTGAGAGACAGCTCTGTTCATCAGGCAGTCAGGATGCTAAACACTCTGCCTGCTCTGCCCCCCCTCCCATTTGAACTGCCTTAACACTAAAACTTTCTCACACATTACCACAAAACACAAAGATTTTAACACTGGACTCTGTGTCATCAAACGGGTTATTCACTAAACTCTCGGTCATGTGCTCATACAGTTTGCACTACTTCTCATACTTGCACTAATGTTTGTATTACATCACTGCCTATAATCATAATACTGTTTACATTCTCTGTTTACATTTATTAATACTGTTTACTTTTATTACTACTGCTTACATGTAATTACTACTGTTTACATTTACACTACTCTAATATCTACACCACTGCTGATACATATACAGTGTGCTCTGAACGGTCTTATTTAGGGATGCCCAATGTGCCTTACTGCATATGCCACTTTTTGCCTCTATAACAACATCAACTACTACCTCATACATATACTGTGTACATTAACTCATACGCTGCTTTGCCACTTTGCAAATGTCAATGCTAGAAACCTTTAGTTTATTTTAGTTATACTTTTTATACTCTTTTTTTATACTAGTATGCAAAAACTCAGGACAGTATTATGTTCATTAAATGTTTAATGTTTTAGTTTTAGAGTTGGTGTAAATTTTCATACTCTTATACCACTATGCAAAAAACTCAGGACAGTGTTAGTTTTACTATTTTATGCTTATGTCTATTATTATATGTTTCAGTGTTTCAATGTTTAGATGTTTACTGTTGCACCGAGGGACTGAGAGAAACGCAATTTCGGTCCTGTGTATGTCCTGTACAGTACATATTGCAGATCTGACAATAAAGTTGACTTTGACTTTGACTTTGAAATAAGGCCCTTTTAATAATGGACAGCCTACACCACACAACAATACATGAAAGATTTGAATGTACACCTCAGAAACACTTTTGCTTTCGCCCAGAAAAACCTGGAAAGATCCGCTGAAGGACGCAAGGCGTACTATGACCAGAAGGCCTCTCACAATGAACTCCAAGTGGGAGACAGAGTCTGGTACTATACGTTCGCCCCAGCAACCGGGAAAGGAGGGTCCGAGACCGGAACTCTCGCCCGCAAACTAATGCCCAGGTGGACTGGACCTCATCTGATAACAGACAAAGTGTCCTCAGTCGTCTACGAAATCAAAATCAGCAAAGGCCGCAAAGAGCCAATTGCTAAATGGGTACATCGAAATCAGATCAAACCTTACAAGGCGTTCAATGACTCCACAAAAGACAAAGATCTCACAAACTCACCGACTTCATGGGATAATAAGGTCGTCCAAACACAAGTTAGTAAATAAACTAATCAGGTTTAAACTACCGTATTTTCCACCCTATAAGTCGCATTGTCCAACTTGAACTTAGAAACGCTAAGTCTAACACCCACAACAAAAACTAATCTTAACAACCGTTTAAATCCACGAGATTTAATTTGACCTCGGTCATAAAGTTGAGACCTGTTTTTCTTGTGTGTTGCACTTTGGAATCTGACGACAAGAGTGTGTCGAAGCAGTGAAACGTTGTTTCCTTGTTGTTTAGTCATTACTGTTGTCATTATTTGAGATATTGTTTTGGTTCTGAACACTCCCAGCCAAAAAAGGTTTTGTATTAACATTGGTTAATGCATAATATGGATTTAACTATGCCAACATGCAGTTCGTTTTGTTAAATCTCAATCGTTGAAGAGTCAATGTAGTTTAAAGCTACTCAAGGTACCATAAACTACACTGGTCTCACAATTTCTAAATTGAACCGATTCGATCGTTTCTATTCTAGATTATCTATTCATTTTGATGAGTCTCGCCATAGACTTCAAAATTTATTAGGAATACCAAATCCTACGTCGTTCGTCTAAAAGACAACAGACATTTAGACCAAACTATATTTCATTTTTCTATTTTAGTTTAACCTAAACTAAGTAATGAATGGAGGAATAGTTTGGAAGAAGAGGCCTTCGTTACAGAAGCCCTCCAAAGTTTTATGGGTATAGATCCCTATATCTAAGTTTACAGAATTGATCCACCCCTTAATTAGTAATTGTAGCTGATCTAAACCATGATAGCTTACACACCAGGTACATATAGGTAGGGCTTAATGTAAAATCCCAATCATAAGCTGTTCTATGAAATTCCAGATCAACCCAAATGGTTAATGTTTTATCATCTTTTTTGATTCGTGAAAGGTGGGCACACTCACTGGTTTGGAAGAAAACAAACAGACTTAATTAAAAATAATGGATATTTATTAAAGAAGTCTTGTGACAGAAAAAAGTAAAAACATACATGTTCAGACACACAAACTGTTATCTGCTAGAGAAATGTGTCAGTAACTCCGCCACAGAAATTAAACAGCACACACAACAAGGCATTGACGTAAAATCATTATCCCTCACCTTTTGACACAACTGGGAGAGCCATCACAGTTTTTGGCGGGAATATACATCAACGCAACCGAGCATCTTGATCATGATCATTGCAGACTCTCGAATTGTTTATCCGAGCGCTTCTTAATTTATACCTTTGTGGAGTACATGACTTCACTCACTCTTATCAAACATGTTTTCAATCAAACTTGTTTTTAAAGCAGTGCCAAGCATTGCCAAAAGCTTTCTGTTTCATCTAAAAGCTACAAGGTCAGTTTGCCCTTAATTGCTGAGCTGTGCTCATCAACATCTCACAAACTTAGCTGTGAGATACATGGAAAAACATTATTTGCCTCACTCCCTTTCAGAAGAACTGTAAGGCTTGAAGTGGGATGGGTGATATGCATTCATTCATCAAAAGACCTTATGGCTTTTCAGAGAAGGACGGGCCCATCCCTCCAAGAAATTCCGGGCCTTTGAAGTAAGACTGCACAAACCCACCACTTCAAGAAACAGTTTAATGAAACATCTTGACACTAAAATAAAATGTTTTTTCTCACAAGTGTTGAATTAAGCATTAACTCTTAACATAAAAATCGATAAACATTTAGTCAGAAAAACATAAATACTTCTTAAACTCTTCATAAGCCCACCTAAAAAAAACACATAATTGCATGACACATAGAACCAGAGTGGCACTGACTGGAAACCAACCAGCCAACAACCTTCGATGTGGGGACCTGCAGCTCCAACGCTTGGTCTTCAACCTTCATCCAAGGGTCGCCTCCTCTGCGTCAATCGAGGGATCCCCTCTACATGCTGATTATGAAAACAATTGTTGCTGATCAATCAACAAAACTAATCGTTGTGGAATTACCGCTGTGGATTATAAGACTTTGTTTTCCAAGGGATCACAGACTTTGTTTTCCAAGAGTTAACAGACTCAGTTTTCCAAGGGATTAAAAGCTTACCGCAATGGGATTACCTCCGAACAGTATGGAAGTTCCAAAAACTTTATGGGATTATAATTTTTGATTTTTCTTTTCCACTTACTGGATTACTTCAAGATCAGAGACAGTTCAAGGTTTCCTTTCATGTTGGACCCCATCCCCAAGGACTGGTGATGACTTCCAAAAGGGGGGAGATGTAATGGGCATGACCGTGTCCGCTCTGATACACCTGTGTATTTTTGAACTGTTCCAGAGATGACCTTTACTGACCTTTCAGTAATCTGACATTTAACACAATTTATTTTATTAGTTTAAATCAAAGGACAGATTCACTCAAAAAGAGACTATTTCTATCTTTGCTTTTGTTCTAATACAAATATAATCAGAGCATCACCTGTGTTTATTTTTTTCATTCAACCTTTATTTAGTCAGGTAAATCTTTTGAACCTCATGGGCTCATTTACGAAAGCGACCTGCTAAAACTAAAGAACAATGAACAGCAGTGATAGAATTTCATTAAACAATAAACAAACAAACNTCACCTGTGTTTATTCATGAACAGTGTTGTAATTTACAATATGTCTTATGATCACATATGTATATGCTGTGTTATTCTTTAAATGTGAAGCATTACTCTGTCACTTCTGCAAGAGAAGGTGTCTAACGATGTCAGAGTTCAGATAATATGTCAAACTGACTTGCTCAGAAGTTGATTTGTTGAGTTTCAGCTAAAACTCTCACTAGCGTCTGAAAGTCTCCTCACTCAGACACTTTTCCTAAACAATTTCTCTCTGCTCTGAATTTCACCTTGAATCCCTGATAACGTTAAAGTGAAGTCTGACGTGTCTCTAACTCTCCTCGCTTGGTCCACGGACCAATGAGGAAACTGTGTTCTAATCTCAAAATTTTTAGTAAAAGCGTTTGCTTCCGTGAACGCTTCAGAGTTTGAATGGACAGAGACCTGAAAACTCTCTGCCTTGTCAGCTGATTAAGTTTGGTCAAGAGCAAAAGACCAACTTATCAGTGGAACTGATGGACGTCTCCATCCAGTTCACCGAGCAAAAGCTCTCTATGACTTTCTTGAGGAAAGCTTTATTTTGAAACTAACCCAGAAGCTGCTACTATCTTTGACGAAGAAGGCAGGCGTCACGACACGTGAATCCATGAACACACCGGTTCATAGGCCCAGAACCTGTGAGGTTCAGACTGCTCCTGCAACTACCAACCGAGACTGAACGTAAACAGGTACAGAGTTACGGATGTTTCTTGGATCGTGCTGTGAAGTCGAGCTGGTTCTCGTACGGAGGAGTGTCATTTCTGGTTAAACTCAAAATAGATAATTCCTTAAACTTACCTTTCTTCCTCATTCTTCAACTTCTCCCTCTCTAAAATTCTAAGCTGGTAACTACATTTTAAGCTAAAGAGCCACAGACTAAGTATATTAATATCCGTATTTATGTCTGTTGTGTTGCAATTTAAATGTGTTGAAGTGTTAAATTGCAAGAAAGTGAAATCTATCAATCAAGTGTAATGGTGTTAATTTTAGTTGATTTATTTTAAATAAATGGTAGTGTCTCCTGGCATACCAAACTAAAGTCAACGTTTCCATTGTCACTCTATGGCTTCTGTTTTACTTATCCATCATAAAGATCACAGAAATATTGGGTAAACTGAAAAAGAAAATAATCCGTGAAATTACTATTCAATCTGAATAAGTAAATTAATTAAGGTAAAGAGGTCAGTATTAATATTGACCTCCTTATATCTTTAGTCTAAACCACCCAGCAGGATCCTGACTCCTGGTTGGGACCTCGGTTTGGTCTTGGGGGCTCTATGCGACCCCCCATTCGAGCCATTGAGTGAGACTACGATAGATCTACTATCTTATAAAACGGCCTTACTCCTGGCACTTTGCTCGGCGAAACGCGTGGGTGACCTCCACGCATTATCTGTACATCCAATGTGTACCAGATTCGCCCCAGACGGGTCAAAGGTCACACTGAGGCCTAATCCCACATACACCCCCAAGGTCTGGACCCTGAACTATAGGAGTCTAGACTTTGATCTCTCCTCTTTTCCACCTGCCTCTGTCCTGAACCAGGATCAGGAAAGGCTGTCCGCTCTCTGCCCAGTGAGGGCTTTATGCACCTACATGCAGAGAACAGCCGAATGGAGAAGAACAAATCAACTGTTTGTCTGCTTTGCAGCACCTGCTATATTTGATATTGAGCCCTATCAAAACAACGCCTCTCACATTGGGTGACTGAGGTCATTAAGAGGGTAGTAGCAAAGGTCAGCAGGCACCCTCTGGAGTGCATGCTCACTCCACTAGGGGCCTTGCCACTTCCTGGTCATTGTTCAAGGGTGTACCAGTTGCAGACCTCTGTGCTACTGCGAATTGGAGCTCCTTGAATACTTTTGCAAGGCATTACAGTTTGGATGTTACTGCAGGTGACGTCACTCAGGTTGTTCTTTCTAACATTCAGTAGAAAGTAGCCTTGGGATGCCTACTGATCAGAGGCAGATGCTCACTCTAGCATGCATTTTACTGAGCATTTCAAGGGCGTGAATGGATTACGTTCCCATAGCAAGTATGTTGCACCGAGAGAACATGACTGAAAGGGAACTGAAAGTTATGCACCATAACTCATGTTCCCTGAAGGAAGGGAACGAGGTGTAACATAACTGGCCCTTTTCAATGCTGAAAGCTCGGTGAAGTGCACTTTTCAAGACGAAGATGGAGGGGCGCACGCCGCTTAAGTAGCTCCTAGCCGTAAATGCGTGAGTGTATTCCTTCAGGTAATCGCGCGGGGGCGCAATTCCCATAGCAAGTATGTTGCACCTCGTTCCCTTCCTTCAGGGAACATGAGTTATGGTGCATAACTTTCAGATTTATTTGTCCCCGTAGGGAAATTAGTTTGCAGTTTAATTGATTTGATTGATTAATGCAGTTTGTAGAAAAAATTCCACGAACTGTGATGATTTTTGTTTTATTTTTGACATATTAAGGTGGCTTGTGTTAGAGTATGAAATTAGAGCAAAGACTTTTGGCTCTGAAATGTTTTACTTTAGGTTTCAGGTCAGAGAAGCAGCAGGACAAATGTGAGCCGCTCTTTAGCATTAACCAGTATTAGCCTTCCTTTATCTGTCTGCAGTTGTACAAGGCACACTGAGAGCAAACAAGGAAAGATGAACCCATATTTCTGCCTGTCTAAGCTGTTCTCCATCTATTTTTTTCTTTCCCTTTCCGTCTCCTTTTATTTTGTTCATTTTCAGTCCCTCGTCTGTCACTCCCTTCTCTATCTTTCTCGTTCATTCTCTCTGCTGTTGTACAATCAGTAAAAACTGTATGGAGACAGTAAAAGAGCTCAGCAAAGGGTGGCCGACGCCATTGGCTGACGAGCACTCCACCCCCACTTGTGATTGGCTGCAGACCTCAGCATAGGATTCAATCAGCTGGGTGGAAGTGTATGTAGGTCAGTGAGTAGTGATGTGAGCCATCTCTCTCTCTCTCTCTCTTTCTCGCTCTGTTCCCCTCCTCCACCAACTTGGTTTGGCGAAACCCGGCTGTTGTGTTTCTTGGCCACGCTCCAAACCTCAAACCCAGACCAGAAGCCTGAGAGGAAAGGCAGAGTGAGGCAGGGAGGTTAAAAGGAGGAGATGAAGTTGAAGTAGTGAGGAAAAAGGAAGAGGGCAAAAGTGCGTAGGTGGGGGAAGGTGATGACTTAACATCAAGTGCACGTAGTATTTGTCAGAAACCTGAAGATCTGCCTGTGTTAAATACAGTAATTGAAGAGATGGAGTAAAGTGTGCATGATGAGATCACAACTGATGAAAGTGTACAGATAAATTATTGTCTACTTTGTAGACTTTATGAATAAATAAAAAAAACAGTCTTCTGCTCATCCTCACCGTATCGCAGACTACAAGCAGTTTCATCTATTTAGATATTTCATCAGCTTGTGGGCACAGAAGTCTCTTAAATATGTATGGAAATCCTGCCACGGCTGCCTCAACGTGTCCTATCTGAGCCTTTTCACTGAGTGCATCGCCTAAGGAGTAGCCAACCTGCCACTTTTGTGCTCATCTGTGCCAGTGAATAATTTACGCTAACCCAGATTCTTGTACAATATTTACTCTGCAACATACTAAAAAAAAAGACAGTCCCACAGACTCTGAGTAGCACAAGCACCCACCGTAAGTAGTGCTCCCGAGGCGTCGCCCATAGTCGACTAAGCCAGACAAGCAGACTGTGAAAAGCAGACAAAATAAAGTCTTGTACACTTCACTTTACTACTCCCTCTGCACCCGTGCCTGTCTGCATACTTCACATTAAAAGTGCCTCGGAGCTGTCTGTGCTCCCTGCAGTCCTCCTTCCTCATGTCTGTTCATCTCTGCACATCTCAGCCTTCTCACTCCATGCACTTTCTTTTATTAGAAACCCGCTGAAGAGTACAGTAAAACCCACGGCCCTGCCCACACGAAGCTAAGCACATTCTTTCCTGTCTTGCTTCGCTCCTTATTTCCTTTTTTAAAATTCTTAAATCTTGATTATGGTAGGTGCTTTTCGCCCTGCCCTAGTGCTGAACTTATTCTGATGGATGTTGGTAATTCTTAACCATCCACAGACTGGCTTTAACCTAACTTTACCCTCTTACTCATCACACCGCTGACCCACTTAGAGCGCAGCGGCACGCCAGATGGGATTTTTACTCCAGGGCATGCTGGGAAAAATAAGCTAAAAACAACCATATTGGCATGTCCACACATACTATACAGCGTGTGTTGGAATTGCTTACTCAGACTCTACTTATTCAGACAGTAAAATGAAGTTTGCCTTTGTACCATTCAGTAGTCACGCACAGGTTTTTCCAGTGATGTCCTTACATTACCTACAGAAAACCATACCTGGAAACACAGTCACATCTTATCAGCTACATTTCTGAAACGCTTCTATAAAATCCTATCTCTGTCATGTAATCAAATTTACTTTAATAATACACTAAATCTTGCTCTTGTTAAAATACTACAATTTAATTCAGTTTATTTATATAGCGCCAAGTCACAAAAGAAGTCATCTCAGGGCACTGAACACAGTCATACTGATAAGGTAGTCCCCGATTTACGAGCGAGATCCGTTACAACGAGGCGCTCGTAAACCGGAAATCTCGTAATTTGGAACGGCCGCCATTTCTCTCGTAAATCCGGAAATCCGCTCGTAAATTGGAACGGTTTTCGCTAGCGCGACTAAAAACACTCTATTTTCATCTAAAAACTACTTTTGAGTGCATAAAAATGATCGGAAACGTGTGTTTATATGCTTAACTAACTAACTGTAGTGAAAAAACACATGAAAACTCAGTATTTTTTTCGTTTTTTCCAAAAATTCGCAGCTCGTAAGTCTGGGACCTCGCAGATCAGAGCGCTCGTAAATCGGGGACTACCTGTACTTTCATTCTTCACATATAATTTGAAGTCAAAGTCAAAGTCAACTTTATTGTCAGAACTGCAATATGTACAGGACATACACAGGACCGAAATTGCGTTTCTCTCAGTCCCTCGGTGCAACAGTAACCATCTAAACACTAAACACTAAAACATTTAATAAACATAAGCATAAAATAGTAAAAAAGTGTAACACTGTCCTGAGTTTTTTCATAATAGTATAAAAGTATGAAAATTTACACCAACACTGAAACACCAAACACCCCTAAAACACCAAACACCCAATGAACATAAGCATAAAATGAAATAATAAAAGTGTAATACTGTCCTGAGTTTTTGCATAGTAGTATAAAAAGTATAAAACGTATATCTATAAAATAAACTGAAGTTTCTAGCGTTGACATTTGCAAAGAGTGGCACAGCAGCATATAAGTTAATGTACACAGTATATGTATGAGGTAGTTGATGTTGGTATATAGGCAAAGTGGCATATGAAGTAAGGCACATAAGGCACATTTGGCATCCTTAGATAAGGCTAGTCAGAGAATGCTGTATATGTATCTGCAGTAGTGTAGATAAAAGTAGTGTAAATGTAAACAGTAATAATAAATGTAAAGCAGTAGTAATAAATGTAAACAGTATTAATAAATGTAAACAGTGAATGTAAACAGTAGTATGACTATAGGCAGTAATGTAATACAAACATTAGTGCAAATATGAGAAGTAGTGCAAACTGAATGAGCACATGACCGAGAGTTTAGTGAATAACCCGTTTGATGACACAGAGTCCAGTGTTAAAAACTTTGTGTTGAGTGGTAATGTGTGAGAAAGTTTTTTGTGTTAAGGCAGTTCAAATGGGAGGGGAGGCAGAGCAGGCAGAGTGTTTAGCATTCTGACTGCCTGATGAACAGAGCTGTCTCTCAGTCTGCTGGTTCGAGCCTGGAGACTCCTCAGTCTCCTCCCTGATGGCAGCAGTCTAAAGCGGCTGTGTAGTGGGTGTGTGGGATCACCTGCCATGCAGTGGGCTTTCCGAGTGAGGCGTTTGCTGTGTAAGTCCTGCAGTGAGGGCAAGGAGGTGCCGACGATCTTCTCAGCTGCTTTCACGATGCGCTGGAGGCTCTTGCGGCAGGATGCAGTGCATGCACCAAACCACACCGTGATGCAGCTTGTCAGGACACTTTTTGAAGTCAGCGCTAGTTAGCCTAGCTTGTTGTAGCTTAATTGAGCTAAGCTTAGCATGACCAGAAACAAGATAAAGCATTGTATCTTCTTTAATACCTCGGTTTATGACCCCAAGAATGTGTATAAATGAGCAATTTGTTTAAGCAAATTGATTTGAGATATTGGTGAATTTTAGAGGTTTTTTTGACAGTAAACGCACAGTGATTGTAAATTACAGAGGTAGCACAAAACGTGAAGAAAGCAAAGTTTAACACAGAACTAGACATGCATAATAAATTATTATTATTATTCAAATTGAAATCTTGAGATTTGAGAAATGCACAGCTCAGCTTTTTCCACCTTCCTGATCTTGTGACTAAACGAGCAAGCGAACGACAGACCGTCCAACTAATGCAACACTACCACATCCCCTTTTATCTGCTTATTTTTGTCCTTTTGAGGCTGCACGTGCCACACCAAAATTTAACCGAGTAAAGGTCAGCGTGTGAATTAAGGGGGTTAAAGCTGCGCCCTAACGCAGACACCTCAAGCTTTTGCAAAGGTTACCAATTGCCGTTTTTTTGTCTCATTTCTTGTTGTCATTATAGTTTTTGTAATTGAAGACTGAAATTGCATAAACTTGCGGCATGTTAAAGCTTCACAAGGAAAGTTTTTCATTACTGTGCACATTAGGTCAGAGCATTGTCAGTCTAAAGGGGTATTTTTCAGGAGATCACAGTATTTTTTTTTCCACGTGCCTAGACAATGCATTGAGCCTTACAGAAGAGGCTTGTTCGTCTAAAAAGTCTGTCAGCAGCAGCGCTTTCTTTCTCGCAGTTTTTTCTCATTTACAAGGCCGTCTCACACAACCTCCAAAGGATTATCAGACACACCCCTTTCAGAAGCGCTCAGCCTTAAACCTCCACCGCGTACGTTGCGTATTTTAAGCTTATGTTTCAGCACTTTCTACCCATTCTGTCTCCTCTGAGAAGAGAAAGTGTATAGGAGGGAAAAACATAAAAGGAGATGGAAGAAGAGGAGCTGGGAGAAGGAGGGGTGGACTGAGTGATTGCTGCTCCCCAGTACAAACAGGGAGGAAAAGAGAGTGGAGTTCTGGCCTGCAGCCAACTACTGCCACCACACAGCTTTTGTGTGGAGGCTTGACTTCGGAGGGACCTTTCAGAAAGGGAAGAAAAGAGGTGGGAGATGACAGAGAAATATAAAAGCTGGCAAAGATGAAGCATCAGAAAGAGAAAAAAGAAAAGAAAAGGGGAAATGAGGAATGGGAGGAGATTTTCAACCAAATGAGACAGCCATAGACCGTTCTGCTGTTAAATCCTTCTCATCATAGCCCAAAAATATCATTTTACCTACAGGTAACAACTTAAGCTGACTTTATTGTTTGTGATTTGAGATGATTGCCTGATTCAGCAACTGATTTTTTTTTATTTTTTTAAAGTGTGCCCATGATAGAGCACACGTGCACAAACGTAAAACCCTAAAAAGTAAACTTAGTTGCTTTGCTGTTGTCGCTAAATGTGAATACAAAGTATTACATGTTCGAACAAGCGCTCTTTAAGGGAGAAAATAAATAAAATAAATAAATGTCACATTTTTGTCATCTGTGTATGTTTCCCATACTTGACAGACGAAATTGGCCTCTGCATTTAACCCAACCACCACCAGGTGGTGCAGTGAGCAGCCGTAGTCAGCGCCCGGGGAGCTGGGGAAAATAGATGTGCACTCATAGACACCCCGGTGATGCAGTGAGAAATGTGTACGCTCTTCACCTGTTTTTCTGTATTGTCCTGGACAATGCAACACGCCAGCGGATGTAAGGAAATTCCAGCGCTTGTTGTGTTTGTGTCTGTATGAACCATGACTGTGAGGGTCTCAAAGACCCTGGACAAAGAGAGGAATGAAGGGCCTCTTGTGACCCTGCTGAACTCTGATACCTACATATTCAACTATTAACACCCCCCATTGAGCAGGGTATTTCTGTTCATGTCAGTCTTGAGCTCACTTAGACTTGATAACAATGTACAGTATGTTCAGACTCCACTAATTAAATTCCACCTGAGTCGCCATGGCGATGAAGTTCACTTCAAGCATGGAGGACAGAAAGGAGGTGTGTGGTGTTTGGATGGA
>JBBPBX010023551.1:7824-20125 GCA_038048925.1 Garcialebias charrua | reverse complement strand
AATAACAGATGGGCTTAATTCACTTCATGAAAGAAAGAGTTTGTCTTGCAAGTTAATTTTATTTGGCGAAAGATACATTTAGGAAGATTGTTGGGTTCTTTGGAAGAAAAAGGTTAAATTTTAGAATCCCGCCTGTTATTGTTATTTTTAAACAAGAGAAAATGCATAAATGTGTAGCCTATTAAAAATGAAAACTACGAATCTGTCCACTCTTCAGTGAACAGAGAGAGAGAGATAAAGGAGTAAAACTAATATCACATGGCAATGTGCTGTGTGATGCTCTGCATACAACCACCCGCTGTGGTTTACAGTCTTTGTTTAGCGTTCATGTCCTGTTTCCAACCATCACACGCACAGATAACATCAGGGTTTTAGTTTCAGTCAGTTTTACTGGAACTTGTATCAGCACTGCAAAACCATATGCTTTTTTTATTTTGTTCTTAGGCCTAAAGTTCAAGACATGCAAAGTCTCTGAGCAAACCATGCAAATAAAGCTCACCAACGTTTGGAAATGGAAATTCAAACGAGTGTAGAGACATCCTGGCTTACATAAAGTACTTTGACCCACATACGTATAGGCAATCGAATGTGCACTAACACATCTGAACATAAACAGAACAGTGAAGTGGGTCAAAGGGTCAGAAGCTGTGCTCCAGAAACCAGGATTTCAAAGGTTTCTTTGACTTTGGTTTAACAGGAAGTGATGTAAGAGTGAAAGAAGTAACAAGCGGGCTACGATGGAGGGTTTACAGAAGTGTGAGGAGAAACGAGAGTGAACGCTTCTTGATTTGTATCACTTTCAGTCAAAAGTCATGATTTGGGTTTTATATTAGAGTTGTTAAGTTTGCTTTAGGGAAACTGCAATGTGGGTTAGCAGAAACAAAGGAGTGCACAAAGTAGAAGCAAGCAAGCTGCTGTTTTCTTTCCTTTTGTCTAGAAACAGGAAAACATGTGACCTCTCATGAGGGTTGAGTCTGGAGGGGCTACTGTTGCTGGGGGGGAAACTCATACATGTGCATTTGTGCAGTTTGACGTGCGTGTCATTGGGTGTTTGCAAAAGTTTGGCTCTCGCATTGTGCTGAGCCGCACATAAAACGTACACTCAAAACAAAAAAGATGGCCTGCATGATGAGCAGACACGTGTCAAGGACCTTCCACCGCCTCCTTCCTTTTCTCCAGCTGCTCAGCTGGTGTGCAGGCGTAAAAGAGCCGAGGCGCCTGGAAATGCTGACATCAGCAGATTATGAAACGCACTAAAACTGAAGTAGTCAGAAATTATACCGCAGATGCAATCAAACAAAGACTTTCCAGTACGAAGGTGTGACTGGTAGATCGGGAAAAACCAAGACGGTTTACAGGAAAACAAAGTCTCGGTTCTTTTGTAAGTAGAGTCAGTGTAGGTTTATAACAGACTATTAATTATAAAACATATATTACACTGTATTTACTCTTAGCATCAACAGTACCACAACATATAGACACACAAGCTATAGTAAATGTGCTCATTTTGATATTTAACTGATGTATGTTGATTAATATTGCTGTCTCTACCTCAACTTTTAGCTCATCATTAGATATTCATCTACTGTACATTTGTTAAATTTGTTAAGTCAACCCAGTTTAATTTAACTGTCAAAGCTAACTAACCTTAGCGAACACAAAAAAGCTATTTACAGGTAGCGAGCTCAAACTTGGTTCAATAGTCGATGAGAATCATCCGACAGACTGTATGTTTCAGTGGTTCCCAACCCCGACCCTGGAGGAACACCATCTTGTATGGTTTAGTTGCGTCTCTGCTCCAACACACCAATTTGAATGAACAGGTAATTAAACGGGCTTCTGGAGAACTTGAGGAAGTAATTAAATCACTGAAACAGGTGTGTTGGAGCAGAGAAACAACTAAAACATGCAGGATGGTGTTCCTCAGGGACCAGGACTGGGAACCATTGTGTTAGGTACTGTAGCTGGTATTTTGCATTTCTTCAAGGAATGCACCTTTTAAAGTTAATGCTTCTATTAATGGCTCTTTCACATTTGTATTCTTTCATCTTGTGGTAGTCACATTGCCATAAATGTTTTTTTTTTTCTGTTCCTTTTTGCCATCATATTGGTTGCATATAAATCACATGTTGTCACAAATTTGCCATTGCTGCCCCAATCACTTTGATTTGCTTGTTTTTTTTTCTATGGTTAAGCGGCCAACTCTCCACATTCCATTAACGTTGACTTAAAATTATTATTATTATTTTACGAGGGTGTAACCTTACTAACTTAACAGCCCAGGACCTATTTTAAGCTGGTACACATCCTAAAACCAAACGACAAATGAGCAAGCAGTAAAATATATCATGATAAGTTTAAAACCCCATCACATCAATGATTTAGTTTAAAACTAAAATACTTAAATTTACAGAATAATATTAGATTTAAAGATTGTGCATAATTCTTGCTGCATTACTTTACTCGTTTGGTGAGAAACAACAACACCACCAAGTGTTTTGGTGCGTGTACTGTATCTAATTTTAGCACCATTAGAGTAAAGGGGCCCGTAAATACCAGCAGGGCCCCAGCATTAATCTGAAGCAGATGTGAACTCCGGTGTTGCACCCAAAACTTCACACATGCCTGCCAGAAACGCCGTGTCACCAGCTCCGAGCGACCTGCTCTTTGTCCGGTTCTTCAGTTGGGCAACATGTTTATGTGCAATGCTATCGCCAAAATCTGTCTCCAGATCACAACTCGCCTCCAGAGGAGTGGATTGAAGGTTTTAGAGGAAATTGAACTGCAAGCGTTGACGGATAGAAAACGACCCAAACTACAGCCCGTGGGCGTGACTGCTATAGTATATATCCAGCCCTGAGTCATTAGGCGAACTGTTGTGGAAACACTGAATCAAAGACATAGCAGATACACACACAAAGTGGAAGGAGGACCTGGAAATAAATAAGAACCTGCAGGGAAATCTATCACTAAAAAAAATTTGATCCGCAAAAGCATCTTATTTGTGTTGTCCACACAGTCTGAAGACATGCAGGTTTCGTTACAGCAGCATGCAGGATGTGCCCGCTTCGCTTTGGGACAACTCAGGACATCCCCACTGGGTTTTATCAGTTCCAGGACACGGTGTCCTTAAAGCTGCGAAGCAACTGAGCCTGCCAAGAACACACGCACACACACACACACACACACACATACGTGCAAGCAGACTGACAACAGAAACATCTCAACAAAAACAAAGAAGACTTCATCAGCGAGAGTGAGAGAGAGAGGGACAGATTTGCAAGGGAGTCAAAAAGCTGCTTCCAAAATCAGCAAGAATTTCCTCAACTTTGTGTGTTTGGGTTTTCTAAGTATCCAAATTGTACCACACCTAAATACTGCACACTCAGATAAACATGCTCATGGGTGGGTCAGGCCTTCTGTCTCATTACAGTATATATGCTTCAAAATGTATACAGGACATGCAATAACATCCTGGGAGGCTAATTAAGAACAATGGCTAGGCACAAATTATTAACAATGCATTTGGACTGTAATACAGACAAGCTGAACTACAGTATTTTCTGGTGTATAGGTCGCACCGGTGTATAGGTCGCATTGTCCAATTATCACCAATAGATTGGAAAAATCCCTAGATAGGTCGCACCGGTGTATAGGTCGCACCTACGTTTAGCTCTGCTGCAAATGTCTGCCACAGGAGCGCACAGCAAGGCTTTTAAGAAGATTAACACTTAAAAACAATTATTTGTTTGATAAAAATTATAGCAAATATGTGTCTGAGCTGAACTTTTCCTTAATAAATGAACGTAATTGTGAAATGAGCTGGATTTAAAAATGTGTTTCACCGAAAGTGATAACAAGCCATATATAGGTCGCACCTGAGTATAGGTCGCAGGCCTTGAAAAAAACATAAAAAGGTGCGACCTATACACCGGAAAATACGAAGTGGAAGTCTTCAACACACCGTAAGTGGATTGTGTACATGACAAAATGTGATTATTAGGATAAAAAAATAAAATGCAAATAAATAAATAAAAAGGAGATGGACAAACACCATGTAAAATAAGGTGGTTTTTATTTAATCATTGTAATACACTTTTTTTTCCCTTTGAGACTTTGATCTGACTGTTACGTTGGCAGATCCTCAGCAACTTTATCGAGCTTTGTGGTGGTGTTTTGGTGGCTTGCTGTTTTTCCAAATCTTGAACCGTTTCATTATCTGACATGGACAACAAAAGTGAAAGGAGAGCAGTTCTGCTGTAGGCCATTATCATACTTATCCAGGAACGACAGACAGACAAAACTATCAAATCCACCTACAAGCTCATCCTGGAGAACCCCAGGCCAGAGAAGATTTAAAATCCTTTCAGCGAATTCTGCCATTGCAGCAAAATCTTACAAAGACTGAAAGCCAGAAAAAGGAAGTCACAGAGACTCAAGGCTCTGGAGGAACCAGACGTATTGTTAAACACACAATGCTCCACTGAGGAGTGAATGAAGGTTGAGTAACTGCACAGGCTGGGGCTGATGTAGAGATGGGACACAGCTGAGCTTAATGAAACAGGGTGCAGGTGTGACTGTACTGACTGATGGTGCAGAGGAAAACACAGAAATCGAACTATAAAGAAATGCACGCAACATTAAATCTCAAAACGAAAAAAAAACTCAACCTGAAAAACCGCAAATCATGATAAATTAAAAAAAAATCAAAACCAGCATTAAGAGACTCAAAACACCTGCAAAGACAAACACAAAACAACGTGAAACGATTGAAAACCACCACAGAGAAACTCATGACAGAAACCTCAGACAACAGATTCAAAACAAATTTTAAACAACCCAATGAAACTCAGCATTTCGAGTCAACTACAAGAAAGATTCAAAGGATTCAAAAGACCCAGAAAATGACTCAAAACAAAACAATCATATAAAAACTAAAAACTAATCTTTGAAACCAAACTCCACTCTCCACTCTGCTTCTTAATAAACATTTACACAACTGCCAGTTTTACATTGCAGTTCTTATATGAATTTTTGTAGTTACGGTTTTTACAAGCACAGTTAGCAGCAGCAGCTAGCTGTAGCCCATCCAGCAGAACTATTGCAATACATCTTACAAAATATCCATGAAAATGAATATAGACAGCAGAGTAAAGGCTTTTTAAAAGTACTTTGATGAATTGCTTTGAAATATTTGAGATTTGAGTTGTGCTGCTCAGTTCATCAATCCATTCAAAGTTTATCTAGAACACGTAAGATACTAATTATTTATAACCATTCCACAGAACCCCATTTTAGAAAGTTTATACAATTTAATCTAAGCCTGAACCTGTGAAACGAGCTGAGTTTTGTCAAGATGGGAATCCCTTCTTACATAATCTCTGGGTAAATCAAATTCAAAGCCCCACATTGACTCAAAGGTTCACTAACATTCAAAGCTTCATTTTGCAGAGGCGTTCCCATCAATAAGGACATGATACAAGAGAAAACACCAGCTGTAGAGGAACTGATGGCTGATAAATTTCCTTCAGTCTACGTAAGACAATGAAATATGTTAGGCATGCTAGGTTGCCTTTTTGTATTTTTTCAGGGAGCACACGAGACGTTTCCCCCCTCACAATGAGCTGAAATGACCCCAACAGCTCATTTATCTACAAACACAAATGCACCTTTGCACTTTTGGGAGCATTTGCTGATTGTTTGTGTTTATGTCACAAGTTGTCACCATGGCGCATGCCTCGGTAGGATACAGGTGACCGATCATTGCTGATTAAAACGCACTGACCTGGTGCAGCTCTGCAGGGGTGACACGAGTAGCGTGCCTCTGCAGTGACCTGCTCTGATTGGCTGTCGAATGTGGGCTGGGTCAGCCAACTCCCACACATCGAGGCCAGACCAGCCAATTGGAGAAAATACAGGAGTGCACAAGGAGTCCTTTGAGCATGTGGCCTTACACAACAGAATACACACAGAATCCAGGCAAAGACTGAGAGAGTGGATAAGACACGCAGCTGAAACGACAAATCTCTTGTGATTTAAAAAGACTGTAAGATATTAAAAAATGAAAAAACGAGAGCCTTTTTTTTCTGCAAGAACTGATATTTTACAGGTCTCGATATGTTAACGGCAAAGTAATAAGCAGAGGGAGGTATAATGGAAGTCTTTCTGGCTAGTTCCAGGTTCACATAAACACAACTTTAGCACAACTGAGAGAGACACCAGGCTGCTGGCTGGAAAACACACTCCTGATAGAAGAGAATGGAATGTTCTGTCTTCAGTCCAGAGCTCAGGGCAGCTGGAACCTGGACCGAATGTGTGTTTGTGCGAGTTCCTACGAGGGTGTGTGTGTAGGGTCACAGTATAAATAACCGTCCTCTCGCTGCAGTGTTAGCACAGACCAGCCAGATGGTTTATTTATGAACCAGCTTATATGTGTCAAAGACCTGCATGCTGTCCACACCTTTCCCCAATACAGGGATCATGCTAAGTTGCAGACAGCAGACACATTAATGTGTAGTTTTTACAATATATTTTAGGTTACACTGAATGAATGAACGTTCCACACGTACGAAGCATGTGACCTTCTGCCGGCACACAATTTAGTTTCCTCTTCCAACGTCTGACCTATTTCTCCATACCTACATTTTCAGCTCTCTATTAGTCTTTTTTTGTATCATTGTACATAAATTACTGATCTACAAGTAGCCACGAACCCACAGTTTCATATTCGCAGAGGTTCATCTATCACAGTTGTCTAGGCCAATCTTACTTTCTGATTTTTGTAAAGCTCTGATCTACCAAGTCGATTTTTTAATCTAATAATTTCAATTACCAGCAAATAAATGTTGTATCTGTTTTTATAGCCTCTGACATTTCTTGAACTTCCTGTAACTTTATTCTTAAACACTTTATACAGATGTTACAAGAAGCTAAATTTAAGTCAGACTTTCTTCTGAGGGAAGAATAACACGCTATAGCTTGCAAGAGTTAGCCACGTAGCAATAATGCATTCAAGGACATAAAAAAAACTAGATTATTGCTAGAACTACTGCACATTTGTTGAATTTTAAAAACAGATATGTATACTTTTAAAATAATATTTTGAGTGTCAGATCATCGGGTCACCAGTAATGCCAGTCAGTTTCAAATCAAACAATTTCAGACACTAGCTGGATATTTGGTGCATCTCTTGCAACCATCAATGCTTTCAAGTGTTGTAGTTCTTCCACAGTTGAGTCGTTGTAGTGTAGCACCTATTATGTCCTCACAGGCTTTGTGCATGTGCTCTGATCATAAAAATTTACTAACATAACCCTTGCAAAAGCCATAATCCTGACGTGTTACTACCCTGCCACTCTTTCACTTCCCTCTACAACATTCTTTTTATAAATTAGGTTTTACATGCTTTGGTACACTGCATATTTTAAACTAGTATACTGTATACTGTATAATATAAGAAAACTGATGGAAGAAGCAGGTACAAGATAACGGATGGCTGGATGGATGAAACGTAATTTTTAAAATAAGTTATTTATTTTGAAGTAAAACTGAATTCAGTTTGTTTTATTTTCCAGACTTAGTTTATCTTCAGATTGTATTAGAGGTCAGTATGAGTCTAATTTCACATCTAAACTCCTATTTTGCATTTCCCTAACACTATTATGTTTAAAAATATTGATATAAAGTTTATTATCAGTAAGTATTTATATGCTTGATAGGCTTATTTTCCTAAAATGTAGCATATAAGGTGACTTTTAGACCATTAAATACTTTTTCATATTGCGTAAACTACTTGGATCAAATCATGATAATTTTATGTTTAATTCTTTACATGTAATAAGCTTAGGGGGGTATCTTGTTGTTTGTTTGTTGTAAATAGGCCAAATGATTATAAATGTAAAATTAGAGTTATATAGTCAGCATATAAACTATAATCTATAAAGCATCAGGTTCAACAACGTTGTTGCTGTCTGACCCTAAAGTTGTCAACCATTTTAATTCCTATTACATTTTTTTGTACAGGGTTGGACTTCACACAGTATTTTCTGAGCAAACGGTACAGAAATACAGCTTCATCATAGCCATTTGCATCCGCCCTTATCTTAAATCATAAATTACTCTGTGCCAAATGTCTTCTTGACCGAGCAGCAGTCACTGTTGACATTATCCTCAGATTCGTGCAAGTTTATATAATGACCTAAATCTGTGAAATCACACGCACACACACACAGTGTATGATGGGTTGTTGGAGGCCTCCAATTGTGTCCAATCACAGCAGTTAAAACTGAAAGTTATGCACCATAACTCATGTTCCCTGAAGGAAGGGAACGAGGTGCAACATATGCTATGGGAATTGCGCCCCCGCACGATTACCTGAAGGAATACATTCACGCCTTTACGGCAGGGGTGTCAGCGTCGCGTCAGAGGCCCCACCCTCTGGGTACTTAAGCCGCTGACGCCCATTCATCAATCTCCAGGATGCACTTCACCAAGCTTTCAGCATTGAAAAGGGCTAAGTATGTTGCACCTCGTTCCCTTCCTTCAGGGAACATGAGTTAAGGTGCATAACTTTCAGTTCCCTTTCAGTCATGTCTCTCGGTGCAACATATGCTATGGGAACGTAATCCATTCACGCCCTTGAAATGCTCAGTAAAATGCATGCTAGTGTGAACGTCTGCCTCTATTCAGCAGGCATCTCAAAGCTGCTTTCTACTGTGTGTTAGAAAGGACAGCCTGAGTAACATCACACGCAGTAACCTCCAAACTGTAATGCTTTGCAAAAGTGTTTAATGAGCTACAGTTCGCAGCAGCACAAATGTCTGCAACTGGTACACCCTTGAACCGTGACCACGGTGTGGCCAAGCCCCGAGTAGAGTGAGCGCGCACTCCAGAGGGCACCTGTTGACCTTTGCTACTGTACGCCTTTTCTATGGCCTCAGTCATCCAATGTGAGAGGCGCTGCTTTGATAGGGCCTTTCCGGTAGCAGGTGCTGCAAAGCACACAGTTGATTTGTTCTTCTCCATTCGGCTGTTCTCTGCATGTACCGTATTTTCCGGTGTATAGGTTGCACCTTTTTATGTTTTTTTCAGGGCCTGCGACCTATACACCGGTGCAACCTGTATATGGCTTGTTATCATTTTCGGTGAAACAAATTTTTAAATCCAGCTCATTTCACAATTACGTTCATTTATTAAGGAAAAGTTCAGCTCAGACACATATTTGCTATAATTTTTATCAAACAAATAATTGTTTTTAAGTGTTAATCTTCTTAAAAGCCTTGCTGTGCGCTCCTGTGGCAGACATTTGCAGCAGAGCTAAACGTAGGTGCGACCTATACACCGGTGCGACCTATCTAGGGATTTTTCCAATCTATTGGTGATAATTGGACAATGCAACCTATACACCGGTGCGACCTATACACCAGAAAATACGGTAAGTGCTTAAAGCTCTCACGGGGCAGAGAGCCTTCAGCCTTTCCTGTTCCTGAGTGAGGACAGGAGCAAGTGGAAAAGAAGAGAGATCAAGTCCAGACTTCTGTGGTTTAGAGTCAAGACATTAGGGATATATGCGGGATTAGGCCTTAGGGTGACTTTTGACCCGTCAGGGGCGAACCTGGTACACATTGGGTGTACGGACAAGGCATGGAGGTCACCCACACGTTTCGCCGAGCAAAGAGCCAGGAGAAGAGCGGTCTTATAAGATAATAAATCTATCTTAATGTCGCTCAGTGGTTCGAATGGGGGATCACAGAGGGCCCCCAAGATCAGATCCCATCCAGGGGTCAAGATCCTGCTGGGGGGTCTCTTTCTCAGCACGTCCTTCATAAATCTTATTATGAGCGGATACGCGCCGGGCGTCCTGCTCCCCCAGCCTCCGTGTTAGGCTGAAATTGCTGATAGGAACACTTTAATTGTTGAAAAAGAACGACCTTTCTATAGCAAGTCCTGAAGAAAGGTGAGGAGCTGAGCCAGGTCACATGAATAAGAAACAATATTTCTTTCTGTGCACCAGGCTTCAAAAATACGCCATTTCCGGGCGTAAAGAGACCGAGTTGACCCAGCTCGTGCATTTTGAATGGTATTTACCACATTCTCTGGCAGGCCAGAGGCCACCAGCTTGTCCCTTTCTGCCACCAAACTGAAATTTGCCACAGCTCTCAGCCTAGGTGGCGAGACTGTCCCTTCTGGTGACGTGGAGGGTCCCTGTAGAGGAGCAGGTGGTAGAACCAGCTCTCCCTCAAGGGCCCTAATTCCTGTGGTCCCTTGAAGGTCAACCACGTTAGGGAGAGGACCTTCCTGCAGATGTACCGCCCTACTACTCTGATCAAGAGTGTCTGGGGGCAGAGGCAATCTGTTGTCATTATTAGACAAAAGCGGGACAGAACGTCTGTTTTTCCTCCTTTTGTTGGGGGTCATGGATCGGAGGGGTTGCAAGTTTTGCAAACGAGCAGATCTCCTGGCCCCAGCCCGTTTCCTGGTTGGGCCTGGTTTACTGGTCTCCGGCCTTAAAAGGGTCCTGGAGCCTGACAAACCACCGGTGGGCTGTGTTTCACCCGGTGGGGGTACGTCATTTAAGAGCAGAACTGAGTCAGCACATTGAGCGCGGTCACGTGCTGCAAGATCACTGCTTGAGCATGCCCACCACGGCTAAGGGGGCAGCTTCAGCATGAGAATGTGGAGATGGTCCTTTGTGCCGAGCAGACTTTATACTGGTTGGTGACAGAGAGCTCAGTCCTCTTTGATTAAAATGAAGAGGAGTCTGATTCAGCCTTGGTTTGTTAACACACACTGCGGTTTCATCACAGTTGCCTTTGTGAATGTGTGAAGCTGGTGTTAGCCTGCGGGCTTCTGCCGTGGCCCCCCCGTCCCTTACTGGGAGCCGTTGAATAGGTGGCCAGGAAGGTGGGTCGTCAGATTCTGTCGGCGCGCACCCCTGGAGCGCGGACGTGTCACGGGTTTGTTTGGTTTGTGTATTGTCCGCCCCGTGGTTTACAACGGAGCGGGGGCTGGAGCACGTGACCCCCCTCACCTGTCTCTGTGAGGAGTGTCGGGCCTGCTTGCAGGCGCCTCTGGGCCTGTGTGTTGCAGACAGAACCGAGGCACCCTGCTAGGGTTCATTGATTAGGCTAACACCCCGTGAGCCGTGAGGGGGGGGGAGATGGCCCCCTCCCTTTATGTCGGCTGGCAGGACAGAGGGACCCGTTCTGCTGATGTTATTGTGTTTGTTGTTGTTGTTGTTTTTTGTGAGTCAAGAAAACAGAGAGGGGTTGTTTTTTTAGCTTTATTCGTGCTTATGTGTAACAACATATTTGACTTTATGTCACTCACAGCAGAAAGAACATGATTTGTGTCTAAAACAAAGTCACCAGCTTTTTGTACCGTGCTACAAACAAAGTCTGGACGTGAAAAGATAATTTCCCGTACCGCGTGGCGGGTGATCATGTAAAGTTAAGAAGCGGTCCTGGTTCATCAGGCACGCTTCTGTTTGGTGTCCCGATTTGCCGAGGAGGTTCTGTACCGGTCCGCCTGGCGGGGAACAAATCTGCTCTTACTCCAGGCGTGTTCGGTCCGAGGTGAGGCCGACGGTGGTCTCTGTCGTGCTCGACCTCTTACGCCGGTGGGGCACGTGTGGCTGAATGGTGTCGAGGCTGCGGTGCTCTGCTCCCAGCTGACTCCTTGGGGGGGGCGAAGGTTCTCCTGGGGATGCCCACTCGGAGAGCTTCAGCCTGTTTGCGCCTCTGGTCCAGCCTGGTCTGAATTCGATCCAGCGCTTTCCCAAAAAGTCCCGTCGGTTCTATTGAATGGTGGAGAAAAGGAACTTTCTGTCCCTCCGGGAGGTCAGTTAAGGTCATCCACAGATGGCGTATTGCGATGACCACCTCCGCCATTCCTCTGCCTTGCGCAACAGCTGCTGTCCCCATCATACGGAGCACAAAGTCTGTTGCCCTGCGGGCTTCATCCAGCAGCTCCGCGGCAGCTTGCTTGTCTGTCGTTACCTGGAGCTCCTGTAGTTTTTCAGCCAGGTAAGCTTGCATCATTGCGGACGCGTTCATTGCGCGCGCCGCGAGACCCTGAGCCCTGTAGCATTTCTCGAGCAGAGAAGCCGAGGCTCGACAGGCCTTGCTGGGGAGAGTTGGTTTTGTCCCGGATGACTTGGGAGCCAGATGAGATGCCAGCGTGTCCTCGATTTGAGGCACGTTGGCTATTCCCACTTCATCCATCCCGTCCACGTCGAGAAACTGCGAGAGCGGCAGTAGTATGGGAGCTCTGAGCTGAGACCAGGTACGAGTCAGCTCTGTGA
>JBBPBX010023550.1:5084-35941 GCA_038048925.1 Garcialebias charrua | reverse complement strand
CATATGACGGCAGAGAGGATTGGGACTCGTTTTTGCTTCCATTTGAACATCAGGCTCGTAAATGTGGATGGACAGGGGCAGAGAGAGTAGATAAGCTTCATGAATGTCTCCGTGGGGTTGCAATGCGTTATGTCTGCTCCTTGCCTGAACACATCCGTGAAGACTACACTCTTCTCAAAGAGCAGCTTATTCAAAGATTTGGAGTAAAAGACCCCTCCACCACTGTTCGCAGGAAGCTGGGAGAGCTGCGTCAATGCAAAGAATCACCTGCAGAGTTTGCAGAAGAAGTGCGACGCCTGGTGAGTTTGGCATATCCAGGAACAGATTTATTACTCCAGGATCAGCTGGCAACTGATGTCTTCCTGAAAGGCCTGAGGAACCAAAAAGTAGCTTATGAAGTAATGAATCGTGACCCTCCATCATTGGCTGAGGCACAAAAGCTCGCTGAAGCACATGAACACAATTTTAAAGCAACTCTGGGTCGTGAGGCTGAGATGAGAGCAGGGAGGGCCCGGCGTATTTCCTGGGCTGATGAGGATGATAATGTTCCTTACGACTTTTGCCCCACCTCCAGACGCCTCCAGAGCCCAAAGTATGTAACAGAGGATCAGTTTAAAATGGTTATGGACAAAGTGGAGCAGGTAAATGTAAAGTTAGAACGCCTTCATACCGTGTCAGCTGATTGTGGAACTGCTACATCAGTCTATAGCCGTGTTTCCATCAAGGTTTCTAGGTGCGCATTTTGAAGTATCGCAGCAGAAAAGCTTAATGGAAACGGCAAAATCCGTATTTACTTTCTCAAGTTCGCCAAAAAGTTTATACGCTCGCTTGAGGTGGTTTTTGGGATGTTCGAAAATGAGCAGATGCGCACAGCGACAGATGGAAACACATTTGCCGACTCGTGCTGCCGAAGCGAACATTCACGTCACGTGACTGATCAGCTGTTTCCGCTCCGGACAACATGTAACATCGCTAAAACTAGTTTGTATGACAGAATAAATACAACTCGACCGATAGCAACACGTACCTGAAATATTCTCTCCATTTTGACGAGATGTGTGGCCAGGTTCTGTTTTCAACTGCTACTTCCTGTTTACTGTAGACATGCGCTGGACATGCGCAGTGCTGACGTCTGACGTAATGACGCTGACGTCTGACGTAATGACGCTGTGCGTGGCTTGGTAGATGCGCTTCAAGCCAGCAGATGGAAACACTTCTGCTTCGCATTAATTTGTATTTACATATTTGCGAGATTTCAAAAATTAGCTCAAAAATCGAAATGAAAATGGATGGAAACACAGCTAATGACAACAGAAAACAAGAGCAAGAAAATAACAAGATGACAGTCTTTGCTGGTCGCCAAGTATTTGTGGGTAAAGAGCCAATCCCAGCTTGTGTCATTGGAGGAAGTGAGGGGGACTACTCAGTGGCTCGTGCGCTCCTGGAGGACAATGTCACATTACCACCAGAGAGTGAATGCATTGTTTGGGGAAAAGTTGATAAACCCAAACCTGGGCTTCCAGCTGTCCTGGAACCACTTAACATAACAGAAGCTGTCTCATCAGGAAGTGTTGCCATCTACATGGACCCCAGGGATTTGGAAAATGACCAACAACCAACTATGGCTGTGGAAGAGAACAGTCACACAGATGGACCAAAGATTGGAAGAGTGGAGAAAAATGCTCTAGATCTACCAGAACACCTTCAAGCTCTCCATACAACATCCAGTGAAGCTCTCAGTGAAGATCAGCAGATCTCCAAAACCAGAACCACTCCGTACCATCCTGCTTCAAACGGTGCACAGAACTCCAGCACTGGATTCTCACCAAATATTTTGATGCTGGGGACAGAAGTTCATCAGCCACAGGATCTCTGGCTTGGTCTTGCAGAACGAACGTGGAGTGAAAAGGACCCCCTGGAGTATGCTTATGACCTTGAAAAGACCCTTGGCAAAGTTCATGACATGGCACAGCAACATCTACGTGGAGCTCATCTTAGACAGAAGAGGACCCATGACCTGCGTGCCAAAGAATGCAGTTACAACATAGGGGATCTGGTCTATGTGAAGGACAACACAAAGAAGTTGGGCTTTAGTCCCAAGCTACAACCACCCTGGAAGGGCCCATGTATTATCAAAGCCCAGCTTGGAGCTGTACTATATGAGATCTTAACACAACATGACAGAAAGGTCATGCACCATGATCAGTTGAAGCCTTACACAAGTGATGTCATACCAACATGGATCAGACGACAAAGACATGCGGTCCTTCCTCAGTGCCAAGATGTAGTTCCATTACTCAAACACATGACCACTTCCCCTACACCAGCACCAGATGAGCCTGGAAGTGACAGCGGAAGGAAAGCTCTGGTTGGGTCTCCGAAACTGCCAAGGAAAAAAGGCAAGCGTCAGGTTGCAGCCCGCAGAAGAAGGTTGGCTGTGCAACATCACCAGCAGGATGAACTACATACTTCTGGATCTGAAGAAGACAAACAAGGACCCCATGTTCAAAAGACTCTTAAGGGTCGAGAAGTACGGCCTCCTGCCCGTTATCAAAAAGATTGGACTGAATAATTATCTTTCATTAAGAGATGAGTTATGTTAAAGTTCCAAGCAGGGTGTTGAAAGTAAAAAAAAAAAAAAAAACTATTTGTTTGAGTAACCTTTAAGTTTGCACTAGTAATGTTGCATATGTGTATTTGGCTGTAAAACTTAGCCATGCCATAGTAATTTGATGTTCTTTGAAAGAAGGAGGTAGTGTAGTACTTGTATGTATTCGCAAAAGATTGGACTGAATAATTATCCTTCATTAAAAGATGAGTTATGTTAAAGTTCCAAGCAGGGTGTTGAAAGTTAAAAAAAAAAACTGTTTGAGTAACCTTTAAGTTTGCACTATGAATGTTGCATATGTGTATTTGGCTGTAAAACGTAGTCATGCCATAGTAGTTTGATGTTCTTTGAAAGAGGGGGGTAGTGTAGTACTTGTATGTATTCGCTTATGCTTGCATTATTTCCCATACTGGTTATAGACCTGAGTTTAAGTGTTACTGTGCATTTACCTCGTTAACGGAACTCTGCATGCTGCGGTTGTGTGTTCCGGGGGACTGTTTTGTGTGTGACTCAGTTTTGATGCTCGATGACTCTGGTGTGGACGTATAAGTTCGTCTGCATCGGCGTTAGAGCACAAACATAACCATTCAGTTATACTTCTGTTAAGTTATCTTCATTAAAGGAAGATCAGCGTTATCCTCTCCTGGAGTGATTATTATTCTGCGCCTCTACAATCCGCCCGTTGGCTCCATAACAACTCCGTGGTTGCCATAACAATATATTGTGTAGTACAACTAACAGACTTTTCGATTATGAAGACCAAATGATCTGCAGACAATATGCTAATTGCTAGTTCTTGTGATCATGCCTATCTCACACAGACAGCGCAGTTACAGTACTTTCATCATATCTGCTTGCTGATCCACAATACAATAAGTTAGGATAACTAAATGTACGTATCGAAACAATACTGAGGTTGAATGAGTTAGCTGCTACCATTAGCATCACGTCAGCTGTAGGCCGGAAAACGGTTTTAGCCTGTTGTAGATAATAACATGGCATTTGCGCTATCACATGATTCAAGCAAAGACACTTACTTTTCAAGCAGGAAAGTTGCTAACTCTGCATCGCTTGGCAATCCTGAGCACTCGAAGCTCTCGCCACCTCCGCCATCTTGAAACAGCTACTGTTTGAGACGGGAGCGTGCCCACTGCCCGGCTGCTGCGCGCAGCCGCTGGGAGAGGCGGGGGGAGGGCGGGGGAAGCTCGTTCATGAAAATAACTCTGTTTTTATTGGCTGGTCAAAAACGGCCCGCTCTGGTTTTTATAAATGCTATTTTAACCACCGGGAGACGCCAGAGGAATATAGTATTTCTCAAAGATTACCTGTTTACCATCACTCTGTCAAAAAATAGTGACAGAGAGAAGAAATATGTTTATAAAAAAAGCTACATACTGCAACTTTAAGCTGAATACAGCACTTCCAGCCTCAGCAGCCTGTGAAAGACTGTTTAGTGTTGCTGGGCTGATCTTCAGTCCAAGAAGAGCATGCATTGGCTCAAAGAACTTTGAAAACCAGCTGCTTTTGCGGCTGAACCAAGCCTATTGGTAACTCTTGAACGTTCCATGTTTGGCTGAAAGTAAAATGTAGATGCATCAATAAAAGTAATTGATGACATGTTTTGAAGTTTGACTTTTTGCAATTAGTCATATCTTCAGCTCCATGAAACATATGGTAATGCTCAATAATACCCCTACAGCAGGGGTCACCAACTTTTTCGAAACTGAGAGCTTCGTGGGTACGGAGTCATACAAAGGGCACCAGTTTGATAAACTCTTCGGAAATAACAAAGCGTCAATTGAAAAAAATGTATATTAAACATACTTTTAAGAACATATTTTTAAGATAGACATTTAAAAATATATATAAATACAAAAAAAGAATAACAACTGAATAAAATAAAATTTTAAATGCAGCTTAGTAGTGAGTTGTGCTATTTTTAGAACAGATCCGGGGGCACCTCGAATGGGCCTTGGGGGCACCCAGGTGCCCGCGGGCACCATGTTGGTGACCACGGCACTGCCCTACAGTATATGGTTATTTTAATATATTTAAATTTGCATTTAAATGTGTCTATTTTCAATGGGCATATATGCAGTTAAGACAGGTAGCTTAGTGCACCCCTAGTTTTTCAACATTAACAATATAATATAATCTAGTCTAAAAAAATGATTTTTGTGGGGGAGGTGGGGTTGTATACAATAGTATGTGTGGTGCGGCCTAAGCATTTGTCTTTGTTGTTGCTTTTTCTTACGCTACTTTTACTTTTATACTTTTAAGTAGTTTTGAAACCAGTACTTTTTTACTTTTACTTGAGTAAAAAGCTAGAGTTGATACTTCTACTTCTACAGAAGTATTTTTAAATCCCAGTATCTATACTTCTACTTGAGTAATGAATGTGAATACTTTTGACACCACTGGTTAATTGTCCCCAGGTGTTTGTGATTTTGTCTCGTCTTGGCTGTGAGTACATAAGCCCTTGTCTCATTCATTGTCGCTGCATAGTCTGGTATGTCCCTTATGTCTCTCGCTACGGCCCATGTAAGTGTTTTGCTGCTACGACAGCTTTGTTTGTTTCTTGTTATTAAAGTCAAAGTCAAAGTCAAAGTCAACTTTATTGTCAGATCTGCAATATGTACTGTACAGGACATACACAGGACCGAAATTGCGTTTCTCTCAGTCCCTCGGTGCAACAGTAAACATCTAAACATTGAAACACTGAAACATATAATAATAGACATAAGCATAAAATAGTAAAACTAACACTGTCCTGAGTTTTTTGCATAGTGGTATAAGAGTATGAAAATTTACACCAACTCTAAAACTAAAACATTAAACATTTAATGAACATAATACTGTCCTGAGTTTTTGCATACTAGTATAAAAAAAGAGTATAAAAAGTATAACTAAAATAAACTAAAGGTTTCTAGCATTGACATTTGCAAAGTGGCAAAGCAGCGTATGAGTTAATGTACACAGTATATGTATGAGGTAGTAGTTGATGTTGTTATAGAGGCAAAAAGTGGCATATGCAGTAAGGCACATTGGGCATCCCTAAATAAGACCGTTCAGAGCACACTGTATATGTATCAGCAGTGGTGTAGATATTAGAGTAGTGTAAATGTAAACAGTAGTAATTACATGTAAGCAGTAGTAATAAAAGTAAACAGTATTAATAAATGTAAACAGAGAATGTAAACAGTATTATGATTATAGGCAGTGATGTAATACAAACATTAGTGCAAGTATGAGAAGTAGTGCAAACTGTATGAGCACATGACCGAGAGTTTAGTGAATAACCCGTTTGATGACACAGAGTCCAGTGTTAAAATCTTTGTGTTGTGTGGTAATGTGTGAGAAAGTTTTAGTGTTAAGGCAGTTCAAATGGGAGGGGGGGCAGAGCAGGCAGAGTGTTTAGCATTCTGACTGCCTGATGAACAGAGCTGTCTCTCAGTCTGCTGGTTCGAGCCTGGAGACTCCTCAGTCTCCTCCCTGATGGCAGCAGTCTGAAGCAGCTGTGTAGTGGGTGTGTGGGATCACCTGCCATGCAGTGGGCTTTCCGAGTGAGGCGTTTGCTGTGTAAGTCCTGCAGTGAGGGCAAGGAGGTGCCCACGATCTTCTCAGCTGCTCTCACAATGCGCTGGAGGCTCTTGCGGCAGGATGCAGTACATGCACCAAACCACACAGTGATGCAGCTGGTCAGGACACTTTCTATGGCAAAGTATTTATTTTATATAACTTCTTGCCTCCTGCGTGTCCGTCTGCGCCACTGGGTTTAACACGTTCTCTGAGTAAAACCGTGACAGTTTGTCCTGATAAAACATGCAGTGGGAGTGCCCGTGACGTATGCCGTGGGAGGGAAGAGGGAGGGATTATAGGGAGGGATTATCCCCACGTCTTTTAGAAGTATAAACACTCAATGCGGTCGGTGACACATGTAATTACGTCATCGCTGGGTTCACTCAACGGGGGGTAAAAGACGTGCGACAAGAAGTATAAACCAGGCTTAAGGGAGAGTCCAGCTACCCAGCAGCGGAAACTCATTCCAACCGCCTGTATCCACAGTCTCATTCTTTCAGTCTCTACCCAGCGTTCACGATCATACGTGAGGGTAGGAGCGTACACTGACCAGTAAACAGAGAGTTTTGCCTTACTGCTCAGCTCCCTCTTCACCACTACGGACTGGCTCAGAGTCCACAATACTGCAGATGCTGCACCAATCCATCTCTCAATCTCACGCTCCATTCTTCCCTCACTTGTAAACAAAACCCTGAGATACTTGAACTCCTCCACTTGAAGCAGAACCTTACCCTCGACCTGAAGACATGTCCCCTTCACATATGTTTTGACGCCTATGTATGTGTGTGTGTGTGTGTGTGTGTGTGTGTGTGTGGGTGTGTGTGTGTGTGGGGGGGGACGCAGAGTGAATGATAAGTCTGTTGGGGAGTGCGACATTCACACTCCCAAACTCCCATCGACTTCCATCGTGTCTGAGCTCTGAATGATCTGTTTTCAATGTTTGCTCTTTATATCATCTCATGCTGCTGATTAAATCTTGTTGCTGTGTTCATTTGTGCCCATCTGTTCACACAGGCCCTGTTTACATGGACACGGTGGGGGGAAACTGAGGTTTTGGGTATGTTAATTAGAGGAAAAGATCTGCGTTGACACGGGCGAATTCTGTGTTTACATGCATCCGCTCGAATCTCCCCCGCCCTCATGAATCCCCCCACCCCTCATGAATCCCCAACCCCCCTCATGAATCTGCTGTAGTTACCATGCCGGGTCATTAGATGGCGCTGTGAATTTTTGCACCTTCACCTAATGTGCATGCGTGTTTCCTCAGTCTGCTGCTTTCTTCTGTGCTAAAAGCTAACAACAACTTAACAACAAGTTAAATTTGGAATTTGGATAAGAGTAGACAGATTTGACACCAAGTGGGACCCGCTTCATCTAACAAGCTCCACACCAGTCGCTGAGTGGACCAGAACCGAGTCGACGAGGATGATGTCGGACTTAAGGCCGTGATAATCAGCTGATTTACAGCAGGTAAATCAACGTTCTTAATGTTTGCTTGTGTTTACTTCGATCACACAACAACCAACAGAGTTTTTATTTTTATTTATTTTTCCTGCAAGGTCGAGAAGCTGTCCTTCTACCAAACGGACCGGTTCGGATGGGACCAGAATGAAAACAGCAGAGTCCAGTTCATTAACGTACAGTTACAGTTCAGTTAACGTGTTTTTAATAGTGTTCAGTTTAATTCTCAGTGTTTGTGTGACATACAGTTTGTGGTGTTGAATAAATAAATGAAAAATAAACCTGGTGTCTTAATTTTCTTTTTTTTCTTTTCCTTTTATAGATGGCCTCCCTTCTCACCTTAAAGCCATCCTCTCACACCGATATGAATTTTTTTATAGAGAGAAAGGAAAGATAGAAAGTAAGACAACAAAACAACAATTATCCACAAAAAGAGCACAAGGCAAACACACCCAACCTCTGTCTGCAATCCTGCAAAGCACATGACAGAACACAGCAACGAAACACACATGCATAAAGACTAATAATATTCATGACCTTGCAGTAGATTTCCATAAATAAACATACCCATACCTACAAATATATATACAGTATACATACATATACATTCATGTCACATATCCATCTACATATCTGCATATGATATCTACATATACATCCCTGCATCCATTTGTGTGTGGCTGTGAGCATGCATAAGTGAATAAGGTTCCTCCAATAGAACATTCAGTAGCGACCGTGAAGCATCAGAGATCCGCACCCCCGAGGCAGACGAAGGGGCAATCAAAGCCCAAGACCCCAAGAAGGACCCCGAGCCCAGAATCCCCAGGGCCACCCGAACAGGACGAGCCACTCACCCACTCCCCAGATCCGACAAAGGGGGAGAACCGGACGAGCTTAATTTGCAACTTTAATAACACGCAACATGTTACGCATCGTTTAAATTACGTAACTTGAGTTCAGACAGCTTCATTTAGCTCAGATAACTTTATATATCTCCCACGCTAACAAAAATATTGTTTATTATTGTTAAACTGTTATTATTTATTATGTTCTAGTGCAGCATGTCATGTGAAATCTCCGCCTGCCTCATTCAATAAACAGTGATATTAGAACTGGATCAGACTGTGTCTCTTCCAACACAGATGCAGCTACGTTCAGGTGTAGATTAATTAAATATGAGACTCAAAATATATTCCATCAGTTGTAATTCAGAAAGTGGTGCGTGTCCGCCGCCATTGTTGTTGATAGAAATGCCGGTTGTCCGTGCGTGCGTGCTACGCGCATGTGGTTCACACAAAAGCTCAGCGGGAGATGTTTATGTTATCAACGGGGGTTCAGCAAAAAACCTCCACTCTGAAAGGTGGATTCAGAAACCTTTGGATACAAAGAGGGGGGCCAGTGGTGTCCTGTAAATGATCGTGAGAACCGCAGAAAGAAAGGAGCGGTTTCACTCAAAATATGCGCCGTGTAAACGGCCCTACAGACTCATGTTCGTGCTGCTGTTGTTACGTCGTATAGTTTTACATTATGAGTGTTTATCCTAGATCCTTATTTCTTTTTACACTTTGTATTTTTGCTGTTGTTGGGTGTAACTGGGACCCTGGGTACATAATTTTGTTCCACCTCATGTACCATGAGATGAAAATTACAATAAAATAGACTTGACTTGATTTTAGCTGAAGACTGGATGAAAATGTGACCAATGCACCGAAGTTTAGAGAAGTTTATCTGATACAAAGATTTTCAGCTCTGCATTTAAAAGGAGAAGAGTTTGAAAGGCTTACCGCTGAGCTGGGCATCACTTCCTGTTGGAGAAAGAGCAAAAAGAAGGTCAGACGTGTTTCCACTAACAACAAACAGAACCAACAGGTTCTGAAAAGATTCTGACGGACGCCAGGTGACGCCTCGAACGGGAACAAAGAAAACTGGAGGTTATGCGCCATAACCAATGTTCCCTGAAGGAGGGGAACAAGGTGCAACACATAATTTATGGGGAATTGCACCCCCGCGCGTTCACCTGTGAAGTTTCTTTCAACACGCCTGACAAGGCCAATGAGACTTCTGCATGACCAGGAGGCACCGCCCCACGGTATAAAGCATGTAGTACGTCTCATGTCGGCCATTTGCAAGCACTATGCCGAGTTTAAAGTATTGAAGGGGCCAACTTGTTTTGCACCTTATTCCCCTCCTTCAGGGAACATTGGTTATAGTGCATAACCTCCAGTTCCCTTTCAGTCGGTTCACTGCGGTGCAACACATAATTCATGGGGAACTTACCCTCATGCCTCGGAAATGCATGTGCAGAACTTTGACCTAGAGCTGACAGGCAGGAGTACGCTCAACTCTCTTGTGCTGAAAGTACGGCCTGTGTGACGTCACATGTTGTGACATCCAGGCTGTAGTGTTTAATGAACGTGTTAGAAGATGCCCAGTTTGCTACAGAACAGATGTCTGCAACTGGAACACCTCTAAACAATGCCAATGAGGTAGCTAAACCTCTGGTTGAGTGTGCATGCACCCCACTGGGTGTCTGCTGGCCTTTACGGCTGTATGCTTTACCCCCAATTTACACTACATTCGTTCCGGCTCCGTTCCGCTCTGGTCCGACCTCCGCAGCAAATAAGCACCCATTATAATCAATAAGAGCATTTACACTGGCTCCGCACGGCGGCGGCGAGCGGTGGCGAGCGGACGGCAGTCCGTCAAAATTAGAACCGATCCTATTTCTGCCGGACGCCGGAGCTGTACCGGAGTCAACTTTTAAAGATTACGTCGCACCAACAGGAAAAGGAACGAGCACAACATCCGTATTTACAAAATAATATCACCACGGGCGGACTAATCCTGATCTACAATACTCACCCATTACAGAGCAAATGTCTTGAAAATATCTCAATGCAAAAAACAATCAAACAGCGAGGCAGTATCTACTGTTGTTCTCCTTCTTCCACCGAATTAATTGTTTTGTTCTGACTTCCTTATTTATCACTTGATTTATCGCGCGATCTCGCAATTCCCGCGCATGCGTCTCGGAGCGGCGCATCCAGGCGGACCGGAGCGGAGGTAGTATGAACTGGACTTGAAACGTTCAGCTGCGACCTGCGGAGCGGAGCGGATTGGAGCCGGAACGCATGTAGTGTAAATTGAGGGTTAGAAATAGCCTCCGTGACCCAGTGTGAGAGGCGTTGTTTAGATAAAGCTCTTCCAGCAACAGGCTTAGTAAAGCACACAAACAGTTGATTGGTCTTATGCCAGCTTCTCGTTCTTTCCAGGTAGATGCGTAATGCACGTACTGGGCGGAGAGCATTCATGCGTCTTTGCTCCACAGTGAGAACTGGAGGTGGAGTAAAAGCTGACAGTTCGAAGCCAAAGCTTTTATAAGATAAAGAGGGTACTTTAGGGACGTATGCTGGATTGGGGCATAACGTCACTTTAGAGCCATCCTAAGCAAACTGTATGCACAGATGATGAACTGAGAGGGCGTGGAGGTCACCCACGCGTTTCGCAAAACACGGAGCTAGAAGAAGAGCTGTTTTAGAAGACAGTAAATCCAATTTAATACTCTGTAATGGTTCAAATGGGGGGTCACAGAGAGCTTCCAGTACCAAGGTCAGATTCCACTGAGGTGCTAAAACTCTGCATGGGGGCCGTTTTCTCTGCACTCCCTTCATAAATCGAATCACAAGGGGATGGGCACCTGGGGCCTCATGTATCAACCATGCGTGCGCACAAAAACATTGCGCACGTCACTTTCCACGCAAAGTGGCGTATGTATCAAATCTGATATGAACGGGAATATCTGCGCATCCACGTAGAAATCCACGGCTGCTCCCCTGTTGGCGTACGCACGTTTCTGTGGTTATTGTTCCTTTGGCGACACTTACAGGTGATCTGTGAAACCGTGTCCACGATGTGAAAACAATCATAAATCCCACCAAACACACATGATTAACGATTATTACATCCACATGGACGCAATTAGATGAGTGGATATAAAAGCATGCGCCAGATAGTGGCAACAATATTGACAACAATGAGATGTAATTTCTTTAGATAAGAAGTTAACCAAGGTGTATTAACACGCCTACGTTTAGGTCAGTGGGTAAAGCGCTTGCCTTTAGTTCCAAAGGTCGTGAGATCGACTCCCGCATGGTACAACGTTTTTCTTTTTTTTTTCGTTCCAGATTGAAATACACATGAAAACTATTTACAAAACAATAAATCGTCTGCTTCCTTTCATTTCATGTATTGTTCTATTTCTTGTTGTTTCATTCAATAGTTTTCCTGTGGTCTTTAAATCTGGAATGAAAAAAAAAAACATTGTACCAAGCGGGAGTCGATCTCACGACCTTTGGGACGAAGGGCGGGCGCGTTCGCCACTAAGCTATACAGGCATGTTAGATCAGCTTGGTCAACTTCTTATTTAAAAGTGGATGGTTTGTTTTGCACTGTGCGTGCCGAATGAAGCCTTTTTCCGTGCTTCTCTGCCTCACTCAGAAGTGATTTCTGTTCACAGTCCGTGAAGTTCCTCTTTTTTCCACGTTCCGACATGGTTTGCAATGGAGCAGAGACGACATTCCTGTCGTGCATGGCATATTTGAATGACTTTGCATATTCATACGGAGGCGTGTCAAGGGCGGAGTCGGCCACTCTCTCATGTGCGCTGAATTCCACGTTGATTGTGTTGTACATAAGGAATGTGCGTGGATTCCGGTGTACGCACAGTTTGATAAATCTGGATTTTTTTGTGCGTGGACACTTTTCTGGATTTGTCCGTACGTGACTTTTCAGTAAGAAATCTACGCAAGTCTTTGTACATGAGGCCCCAGGTGACTTCCCCCCATCCCTCGTGACAGGCTGAAATGGCAGATAAAAAGACTTTAATTGTAGAAAAAGAACAACCTTTTTCTAACAAATCCTGTAGAAAAGTGAGAATCTGTGCTATGTTGCTGGAATATGAAATAATATTTCTCTCCTAACACCAGGCCTCGAAAACACGCCATTTTAGAGCATAAAGTGTCTTTGTTGAGTTTGCTCGTGCATACTGTATTGTGTTTACCACATTACTGGGGAGGCCTGAGGCAATTAGTTTCTCTCTCTCAGGGACTAAACCCATAGATCCCAGATCTCTGGGTGTGGGTGCCAGATTTGCCCGTGGGCCTGAGTCAGAAGATCTTTGCATACAGGCAGACGCCACAGCCGTCCTACCAGCAGTGATATTATTTCTGCAAACCAAGCTCTCTTCGTCCATCTTGGAGTGACTAGGATCAGTGTGAGAGCCCCTCTGCGCACACGTTCCAGCGTTGCCTAGATCAAGGCTACTGGTGGAAACGCGTAAAAGCGTCTTGTTGCTGGCCACTCGTGAGCCAAGGCATCCAGACCTAATGGTGCGTTCACATCCTGTATGGAGTAAAGCATGACAGTGTGCATTTTCCCTGGAGGTGTACAGATCTGCGTTGGCTTTGCCGAATCGTTGCCAGATCTGATCTATCTCTGGGTGAAGACGCCATTCTGTGGGCAAGGGAGCGCCTCTGGAGAGCGCGTCTGCCACATAGTTCTGTACTCCTGGTATGTGGGTTGCTCTGAGTGACAACAGATGCAAGCTGCTCTACAGCAGCAGCTCCTGAGTCAGACGGAGGAGGGGGAGAGAGCGTTTGTTGCTCTGCCTGTTCACGTGCGCGACCACGCACGTGTTGTCCGTCCGTATTAGGACGTGCTGTTGTGAGACCAGACCTGTTTTGTTGAAGTGTTTTAGTGATAAGAACATTGCCATTAGCTCCAGCTGATTTATGTGCAGCCCCCCTTCGTGTGGGGACCACAGCCCCCTGACGTGCTGGTTCCTGCATATTCTGCCCCAGCCTGTCTTTGACGCGTCCGTCATCACGAGCAATGGTGGGCATATGAACGCTAGATAGCGCTAAAGCGCTAATCCGCTTACAGTGGACCTAAACTTTTTGTCAGCGTTTTTGTGGATTGACTAACTTTTATAATTCATAAGCGGATTTGTGCTATTTTTATTTAAAATGCAGTACCGCTAATAACTAATTATCTATCAGTAAAAACCAATAAACTTATTTACAAGCTCTTATGCTGCTTGTTTTACCTTTTTCCCCACCGTAAAGAGCAGAGAGGAGGGAGGGTGTGAGGGGGAGGGGGGCAGAGCGGAGAACAGACTCGGATCTACCATGTAGGTAAATGATGCCGTTGCCTGGGGATCCCATCAGCATGGGGCCCCGGCCCCGCCGCGCCCCGGCCAGTCACCTACATCCCTAACATTGATCCTGCTTGTTAATGTACATTTAACATAAAAATAATTATAGTTACGATGAAAACGATCATTAAATACGCAATACAAAAACCGGTCGATTTCTTTATCCCCCTACTAAAAATGGACTATTCCATCTTGACATCTTCCGGGTCAGAGGTGAACTCAGGGGCTAATTCTGTAGCTAGCTGGCTGCGCTCGGTCTCTTCATAAATCCGCAGAGAACCCCGCTGTTTCAAGCCAAATTAACGCGGCCGGAGGATTTTATTGTGTGTTTTGTGTCGACCATTTGACGGTGAGTCGTTATTTTTATGTATTTTAGTTACTTTTCATTAAATCTGTTGACTACCTATAGACGCTGAACTCTGTGTCCAGCTGGTTGTTTTGGGTTACTAATGGATAAATCCGCAGAGAACCCCGCTGTTTCAAGCCAAATTAACGTGGCCGGAGGATTTTATTGTGTGTTTTGTGTCGACCATTCGACGGCGAGTCGTTAGTTTTATGTATTTGGGTTACTTTTATGTATAAATGCGGTGGCGACACACCCGTGTATTTGAGATTTAAAAGTGGTTTTAGGGATTAAAAGTTCATTCTATTTTTTGTTAATTTCGTGGCCGAATAGAATATATGTACGTAAAGTATTAAATAAATCCTTTGATTTTTGTAATTTCATCCTTTTAGGATCATTTTTGTTACTTTTCAGTTGGTAGTGTAGTGCAAATTTTGCATAACGCTGCCGGCTATATATAAATATATATATACAGTATATATAATATATAAATAGCGGATTAGTCAAAAGTAAAAAAAAGTCAAAAGTCAACTTTATTGTCAGATCTGCAATATGTACTGTACAGGACATACACAGGACCGAAATTGCGTTTCTCTCAGTCCCTCGGTGCAACAGTAAACATCTAAACATTGAAACACTGAAACATATAATAATAGACATAAGCATAAAATAGTAAAACTAACACTGTCCTGAGTTTTTTGCATAGTGGTATAAGAGTATGAAAATTTACACCAACTCTAAAACTAAAACATTAAACATTTAATGAACATAATACTGTCCTGAGTTTTTGCATACTAGTATAAAAAAAGAGTATAAAAAGTATAACTAAAATAAACTAAAGGTTTCTAGCATTGACATTTGCAAAGTGGCAAAGCAGCGTATGAGTTAATGTACACAGTATATGTATGAGGTAGTAGTTGATGTTGTTATAGAGGCAAAAAGTGGCATATGCAGTAAGGCACATTGGGCATCCCTAAATAAGACCGTTCAGAGCACACTGTATATGTATCAGCAGTGGTGTAGATATTAGAGTAGTGTAAATGTAAACAGTAGTAATTACATGTAAGCAGTAGTAATAAAAGTAAACAGTATTAATAAATGTAAACAGAGAATGTAAACAGTATTATGATTATAGGCAGTGATGTAATACAAACATTAGTGCAAGTATGAGAAGTAGTGCAAACTGTATGAGCACATGACCGAGAGTTTAGTGAATAACCCGTTTGATGACACAGAGTCCAGTGTTAAAATCTTTGTGTTGTGTGGTAATGTGTGAGAAAGTTTTAGTGTTAAGGCAGTTCAAATGGGAGGGGGGGCAGAGCAGGCAGAGTGTTTAGCATCCTGACTGCCTGATGAACAGAGCTGTCTCTCAGTCTGCTGGTTCGAGCCTGGAGACTCCTCAGTCTCCTCCCTGATGGCAGCAGTCTGCCAGTAGATTAGTAGTAGTAGTAGTAGTAGATTAGATTAGCTTCCCCTAATTTTCATAAGACATTTGTGCTTTTGAAATTGTGGACCTAAAAAATTAATAAGCGTTTTAGAAATTGTGGAACTAATTTTTTAATTAGCGTTGCCCACCACTGGTCACGAGCATGCATGATAAGACCCGGCCGAGAGGAGCTCCCCTGCTGAGGGCTGTTGCGCTCCTCCATGGCTGCAGGGCTTTTAGGCCCTGTTTACACGGACACTGTGTGGGGGAAATGGATGTTTTGGGTATGTTAATTAGGTGAAAAGTTTTGCGTTGACACTGTCGAATTCTGTGGATACGACTCTCTCCCCCTCCACCCCCCGTCCTCATGATTTCACTGTAGTTACCATGCTGGGCCTTTAGATGGCGCTGTGATTTTTGGAACCTTCACTACTGCGCATGCGCTGCCTGAGGTAAACAGCTGCCTCGTCTGTTTTCCTCTCTGGCTAAAATCAGCTAACTACAAGTTGTTGTCAACAAGTTAACAACAAGTTAAAGCTGGAATTTGGACAAGAGTCAACAGATTTGAGTCAGTGGGACCCGCTTCATCTAACAAGCTGCACACCAGACGCTGAGACTGTGGACCAGAACCGCTGAGTGGACTGTGGACCAGAACCGGACTTTACTCCGTGATAAACAGCTGACTTACAGCAGGTAAATCAACGTTCTTAATATAATGTTTGCTTGTGTTTACTTTGATCACACAACAACTGAGTTTTTATTTATTTATTTATTTATTTATTTCTGCCAGGTGGAGAAGCTGTCGTTCCAACAGGCTGATGGTTCTGAGGTTCTGATGGGTCCAGATGAACACACAGCAAGAGTCCAGTTCATTAACGTAGTTACAGTTCGGTTCACGTGTTTTAATAGTGTGTTCAGTTTAATTCTCAGTGTTTGTGTTTAAACTTTGGTGCTGAATAAATAAATAAATAAAAAATAAACCTGGTGTCTTCATTTTCACAGCACGTTACGCACTGTTTAAAAAATGTAACGAGTCCAGATAGATACTGTAGTTCAGATAAATTTACATCTCCCACGCCAACATAAATACTGTTTATTATTGTTAAACTGTTATATTTTGCAACGTGACACGTGAAATGTCAGACTGTCGGCGCGTGCGGGCTGCGCGCATGTGGTTGACACAAAAGCTCCACGGGAGATGTTTACATTATCAGCGGGGGGTCAGCGAAAAAGTTCCACCTTGAGAGCAGGGTCAGAAAAGTATCGGTGTCATCGAGGGGGGCCAGCGGTGTCGTGTAGGCGATAAGCAAAGTCGCAAAGAGAAAGTAGCGGTTACACTTAAAATACGCGCCGTGTAAACTGCCCCTTAGGCAGGCTGAGCTGATTCTCACCCGCTGCTGTTGCGGGGGTGAGAGTCGTTGTTTTGCATGAAACCAAAGTTGAAACGGTCTCATATTCAACAAGCCCAGCGGGACTGCCACGATTGCAGACGCCATGAGTCCCAGCATGCGTTGACAATGTTTGACTATTAACACCTTGTTGTGTTGAAACAGAGCCAAACACTGCTGGAAGTCTTTTATTCTCCTGTCTGACAGCTTTGCCTGATACTGCACTGAGTTTAGCTGCAGTCCGAGGTAACATATGCTTTGGTTCGGTAATAACTGACTTTTGTCTTTGTTTATTACAAAGCTTAAAGATTTTAGGTGTGACATTAGCAGAGTCGTGTGTGTTTTGGCCTGGTGGTACGAGTCTGCCATGATGAGTAGATCAAATAATCCAACGTTCTGATCCCCTGAGTTCTCATGGGTTTCAGAGCAGCCTCGAGGCATTTTGTAAACACCCGGGGAGCCAGTGACAGCCCAAATGGGAGGACCTGATATTCGTATGCTATGTCCTCGAATGCAAAACGCAGAAATTTCCTGTGCTTTGGCAGGATGGGTACGTGAAAAAATGCGTCTCTGATGTCCACACTGGTAGTCTCCTGGATGTACAGATTGCATCACTTGGCGTAACGTCAGCATTCTGAACTTGAATGACCTCAGTCGTTTGTTTAAACGCCTCAAACCTAAAATTGGGCGGAGCCCCTTGTCGTTTTTGGGAATCACAAAGTAACGGCTGTAAAAGCCTTTGTTTGTTTCCTGAGGAGGGACCACTCTGATTGCTCATTTTTCTAGGAGTGAGCGGATCTCCTCCTTCATCGTTGGGACAAGAGCTGGGCTTATCGATGATGTTATCACCCCATTGAAGCGCCACTGCCGTCTGCTGAACTGTAGTTTGTATCCATTGACTACAGTTCCCATGATCCATTGCGACGGCTCGCATGCTGCCCACGCTCTCACGTGAGCAGCAAGCCTGAGAGGCATGTTAATTTGTGGGCTTTTTAGGCCCTCTTGTGGACACCGTTTTAATGGAGGTGGGCCTGCCTGTGTGTGGCAACTCTCTGTTTTTATTTGACGGCTCTTTGAGCCCTCTTGTGTGCAGAGTTTTAATGGGAGTGTGGGCCCTGTCTGCGTAAAACAGCCCTGTGGTCTCATTTGTGGGCTCATTGGGCCCCCTTGTGGGCAGAGTCTTATTAGAGGTGGGGGGACCGGTCTGCGTGAGACGGTGCCCCAGCCTCTTTATTGACTCTTGTTTCATGAATAAATGGTTGAACTCTCCTTTTAATTCTGACTCATGGCACGGAGCGGTTTGAGCATGGTATGCTTTTATGTTTATGTTTATGTTTATGTTTATTAAATTTGTTCATTTTTTTACAAAAGAAACAATACAAGGCAATCTCATAATGATAGTGTACAAAATGTAAAAAAATGAAAGGTGGCAGAAAGAAGAATAAATCTTATTATATCTGCCCCTTATCTCCAACAATCAGATTAAACAACAGTAGTCAAACCATGTAAACAATAATAATCTTCAACCAACTTTTTCCAACAATCAGGTTAAACAATAATATTCTTCAACCAACAGTACAAAATGACTAACTCTTTCTAATTTTCTAACTAATACTAATACAGTACAAAATGATTAACTCTTTCTAGTTTTCTAACTAATACTAATACAGTACAAACTGACTAACACTTTCTAATTTTCTAACTAATGCAATACACATTACGTTATTTCACATATATTTTTTTAACATATTTGTTTTGATCATTTTTTTAAATGTAAACACTGACTTGGCATTTTTAACTACATTCTCCAAGCCATTCCATAATCTAATTCCCTGAATTGAGGTAGAACGTCCCTTCAAACTGGTTCTGAATTGTGGTTTTACAAACAACTCTGTTCCCTTAAGATTATAACAACTTTGTCTTTTAACAAAGTGCATTTGGATATTTAAAGGTAATGCATTATTTTGAGCTCTATACATAACTGATAAAATATTATAGTCTACCAAATCATGGAACTTCAGTAATTTTAGTTGATAAAATAATGTACTTGATGGATGACGGTAATGCTTTCTAGTGATAATTCTTACAGCTCTTTTCTGTAATACAAAAATAGGCTTTGTGATTGTTTTACACGCATTCCCCCAAACATCAATACAATAGATTAAGTGTGGAACAATGATTGTGTTATACAACAAATACAGAGCCTTATCATTCAATAGGTCTCTGGTATGAGCATCAAAGAAAAGGGCGGCAGAAACGCTGGAGGAGGCCCGCAGGACTGCAGACTCCATCCTCCGCCTGACAGGCACAGCAGCCATCGCACAGGGTATGTACATGGCTGAAACGGTTGTCGTACAACGACACCTGTGGCTCACCCTAACAACTTAGCATCTTAGCTCTCTAGGTATGCTTTTATTATCATTTGAAGACAATAATTTATTTTTATTACACAAACAGGGGAGTGTGTTTTGTGTGTTATTAAACATTCCTGACCAGTTAATCGGGGTTTCTTGAACACAGACACTGGTGATAGCTGTTTGGCTTTTCTTTTTCCCTGTGGGTGAAAGTGCCCTGAATGTTCTGGAAACTGCTGCAGAGTTAGGCTGACTTCTGCTTCCTCTCTCTAACCGCTGAGGAGGTTCTGGGCTGTCCTGCTTGTCTAGGAACAAAGCTGTGTTTTGACCATGCTTGTCCCTGGGACAGGCGTCCGCGCTGCTCCGTTGTGGATGTCGCCCGCTATTCAGCCTCAAGTGTTGGTCTCTTCTGAGCGGGGCGTCTGGGGAGAGAGTGTTGTTGCTGAGGCGCAACTCTGTGACCGCTCGTGTCCCTGGGTTGGGAGTAATGCCTCCTGGGCATGCTCTCACACAAAGCTTCCTCCTGCTTCCTCCTCTGGTCACATCAGCTCTGGATCTTCTCCAGAGCCCATCCGAACAGACCTGCAGGTTCCACTGCTCGATGGAGGAAAGCTGAGCACGGGCTCTCCGGCACTTCAGTTAGGGTGAGCCACAGGTGTCGTTGTACGACAACCGTTTCAGCCATGTACATACCCTGTGCGATGGCTGCTGTGCCTGTCAGGCGGAGGATGGAGTCTGCAGTCCTGCGGGCCTCCTCCAGCGTTTCTGCCGCCCTTTTCTTTGATGCTGCGGTTTCCTGCAGCTCTTGCAGTTTCTCCGCCTGGTATGCTTGCAGCATGGAGGCTGTGTTAAACGCGCGGGCCACGAGGCATTGAGCGCGGTAAATCTTCTCCAGCTGCAGCACTGAAAAGCAGCATTGTTTGCTGGGCAGCGTGGGTTTGGAGGCTGAGGTTTTAGGTGCCAGGTGTGCTGCCAATGTCTCGTCCATCGGGGGGATGTGGGACAGTCCTGCTGGCTCCATGTTCTCCACGTACAGGAACTGGGAGAGAGGGAGGGACAGTGGTGCCCTGGGTGCCGACCACGAGCATGTGAGCTCGGTTAAAAAGTCCGGGAACACCGGCATTTTGTGTCTCACCGAGGCTTGTTGCTTTGGGAGAAAATAGTTGCCCGCCAACCTCGTCTGTTGTTGTCGTGGTGGGGGTGCAGGCCACGGCACCTTCAGGAACTCGGCCGCCCTGCGGCACAGGTCGAACAGAGCTGGGGTGGAGCCGTCCGCCTTGACTGGCACCGCCGTAGCTCCCTGAGAGAAGTCTTCAGCTTCGTCTTTGTCCCCCTGCTCCACCTCGTCATCTGACATGTCGCCAGAGGCCGTTAGAGAGACCTCGTCCGACAGTTGCGTGTCCCGTGTATCAAACCCAGTCCTCGTGTCCTCTTTTTCCTCCTCATTCTGGAGGAGGTCCATCTGGTCCCCCCAGGTCATTGCTCCTCCGTCGTCCATCTCATCAGACTCCAGCTGTTGATGGTCTGAGCGTCTTGGACAGAAGCGGGTCTTTCGCCGCGCTTGAGTTCCCCATCGCTTTGGTTAAATGGTAAATGGTAAATGGAGCTTATTTATATAGCGCTTTCCAGCCCCCTGTGAGGGACCCCAAAGCGCTTTACAATACCAACCATCCACCCATTCATACACACATTCATACACCGGTAGCGGCGACTGCCATGCAAGGCGCCTTCCAGTCTTACCGGGAGCAACTCGGGGTTAAGTGTCTTGCCTAGGGACACAACGACACATGGTGTGAGTAACCGGGATTCGAACCTCCAACCTTCCGATCGGGGGACGACTGCCATTCCCACTACACCACGGCCGCCCTTGGTTAAGAACTCCACACGTCTCTCCCGAACTGTTTATCGGAGCTGGCTGCAGTGTGCACAGGACTCCGGGTTAGCTAGAGCCGCCTTAGCGTGTAGCATGCCGAGGCACATCGGGCAGGCTTCGTGTATGTCCATCGCTGAGATGAAGAATCCGCATGCGCTCGGGCATGGCCGTGACTCGGGACTTCCCGGTCTACTAGCCTTGCTCGGGGCCTTCAATTTCCTTTTCTTGTTCTTCTCCGGCGCCATGTCGAGAGAAGAAGTCGTTTCTCACCAGTTAGCGGGGCTAAACAGGTTCGCGGTTAGTTTTCTCGCTGTGCTACTCGAGTCTTAGGCCTCCCAGTTAGCTAGCTAAACAGGGAGTTGCGCGTGAGCCAGTTAGCTAGGCTAAACAGGTCGACGAAGTAGCTACACAATTCAAAGTTAGCTAGGCTAAACGTGAGGGAAACTTAGTTAGTGGGGCTAAACTAAGTGTTCGCAGGATAAAAGTCTTGTAGTGACGCCCTAGGCAGGGAGCGCGCTCACCTCCGGTCAGGCAGTTCAGTCACGTACAAGGGTCCCACGTAGTTCAGGTTGAAGCGAGGTGAAGTGCAATAAGATGGCAGACATGAGACTTACTGCATGCTTTATACCAGGGGGGCAGAGCCTCCTGGTCATGCAGAAGTCTCATTGGCCTTGTCAGGCGTGTTGAAAGAAACTTCACAGGTGAACGCGCGGGGGCGCAATTTCCCATAAATTATATGTTGCACCGTAGTGAACCGACTGAAAGGGAAGGGGAAATTACTGCAGTGTTTGGATTAGAACAATGGAGCTATGTCATTCAGAGGAGGAATGCAACAGATTGAAACGTTAAGATCTTTAAAACTTATTTACGTTTGACTGAGATTTAAATAAATGATAAGGATGAGACACGTTTAAATAGTTCTCATGAATTAAACGTTGAATCAGGAGCTGAGCTGCTATGATCTGCCTTTCTGCAGTTTGTAAAACACTTTCAAACTGGACGTTCTGACGTTCGTATCGGTTGCAAACGTCCAAAACAAAAAGCTCAACGTTTTATTTTTTCCACTCAGTTTTATTTAGACTTGAACTTTGAGAAGTTAGAGCTTCAGTCGAGGGCTAGATAAAGTTTGTAGCTTATTTCATTACAAAGTAAAACTTGGAAGATTTTGTTCAGTTAATCAGTTTTATTCAAAAATAAATAAATTATGAGTTTTATAAAAACTAATCCTCAGTTAGACCAACTCATTCGGACTGGACTTATTAGGAAAATTAAACATGATCCTTTTTAATCCAGCGATGATCATAAATAATTTAGATAATTAGGATTAATTGTAATAAATTAAAAACGATTTATGAAGCTGATTGAGACAGAACTTTAATACCACTTTATACAATTAATCACATTTAACGTCTGATTCAAATTCCATTTAATTAAATTATAACTTCATTTAGGCTGCATTTATAAACATTAAAATAAACTGAATTAAAATCACCTATAAGTTTAGGAACCGAATACGTTAAATTGGTTCCGAGTTAAAAAGGTGAAGTGTTTAACAAATTTTAACAGAAAAGTTATATTTTAATTAAACTTGAAACAACTGGCATGTTTCTATTCACTCCAAGTGAACAGAATCAAACAAGCTAATTAAATATATTTGGTGCATTTTAATGTTACTGTAGCCTGATTGAATTAGTCTGAATTAAATTAAATTTGGAAGCAGTTTGAGGCGATTTATTTAATAAATTGGAGCTAAAACTATGAAAATCTGCAGTTAAAACTTAGAAGCGTTGTGTTTGCGTTAAATCTTTAATAGTCTGATAACTAACATAAGAGTGAAAGTGAGTTGAAAGCAGATATTTTACTTTTTAAGAACATTTCAGGGCCGCTGAGTGTCCTCCCGTGACCCTCTGAAGGCCCTGCATCCTGTTCACAGCACTGGGTGAAACTTGTCGGACCGCTTCAGGTTAATCCGTCAAAGCAGCAGATGTGAGTTGTTCTGAGTAAAACCGACCGCACCGGTTTTCAGAATCAGAAGGAGCTCAAATGTTTCTGCTGATTTTGATTATTCAAACCAGGTCTGGCAGCCGAAACCAGGGGCGTAACTTTAGGTCTAACATTGGGGGGGTTGTGATTAACAATAAACACGAAAAAATTGTACACTATACGCTTCGGTGTTTAATACGCGTCATCTCTTCTTCTTCTTCTTCTTCGATGGTGTTTACTGGCAGTTTACAAACTCAGTGTATTACCGCCATCAACCGGACGGAGATGTAATTCAAGAGTCTACTTTCAACAAAAAATAAAAATTAATAAATAAATTAATTAATAAATTAATTAAAATAAAATTAAATCCTTTCAGCTAATTTTGTAACTTTCAAATATTTAACAAATGCTTTAGTTATAACCTGTGACTGATTTTTCTTCAATAAAGTAACCATTGTCACCGAACTCCCCATTACCCTTTCCAGTGCCTTCCTCTCTTTATTATATTTCTTACAATAAATCAACACATGTTCCACTCCTTCCAGTACCCCACAATTAGAGCAGTCACCTGATGGATGTTTTCCTATTATCTTTAGACCACTATTTAATGTAGTGTGCCCAATCCTCAACCTGTTAATCCATACTTCCTCTCTCCTAGTCATTAAACTACTATCGTCACTTAGGAGTACCTCCTTCTGTATGTTATGTAAATGTCTTCCTCTTTCCTCTAAATCCCACCTCTCCTGCCACATATCATTTATTTTATCTTTAACAATTATTTTTATTTCTGCTTTACTTAATGGGACATCATATTCAATTTCTCTTGCTGTATACGCGTCATCTCCACGCGACGCGTCAGCTTTGTCCTGATCAAGATGGCGGCGACAGGACCCAGCTAGTACGAAGAACTTCACAAAGAAACACGGTAAAAACAATTATTTCTTTGCGAGAAAAAATATATTACTAAGCTGACTTTATAGAAGACGTGTTCTTGAGTTTAACGAAATGTTCAAATCGGCTGGATTTAAAAAAAAAAGTTCGCTGATTTTTATGCAGGCGCCAGGCGGGTCAAACCGGACGCTTTCTTTCTTTAAATTTAGCTAAATAAACGCTTAAAAATATACAGTATTTCTTCGCTGACTTATGGGTGATAGTAGACGTACTCCTGAGTTTGACGAAATGTTCAAATCAGCTGGATTAAAAAAAAAAGTTCGCTGATTTTTATGCAGGCGCCAGGCGGGTCAAACCGGAGCTTTGTTTCTTTAAATTTAGTTAAATAAACGCTTAAAAAATATATTTCTTACCTCACTACAGCAGACGGGCTCCTGAGCTGAACCAAATGTGAAATCAGCTGGATTTAAAAATCCGCGGTGTGGTTTATGAGTGGTATCTTGCAAACAAAAACAGCGAACCTCACAGCTAATAGCAGCTACATCCATAGCAAGGGGCAGGCAGCGACAGAGTCAGTCAGACCAAAGGAGGCCTTTTTCGGACACATGCATGTAGAAACTTCTGGGCAACTTCATGAGCAGCTCCGTGACTCACGTGACTTCCTGTAGCCGGTGAGATGGGTGATACCAAATTATTTGCAGGGGAGGGGGTCAGTCCTCAGGGAGTTTGTTAAAAACATGCAGCAATTTTACTAAAAAATTTGAATGAATAAAGAAAATCAATTATTGATGTAAGATATGTATAATGACGAAATGATGTCATTTTATTGGGGGGGTTGAAATGACCGGATCAAATTATTGGGGGGGTCAAAACCCCCACAACCCCCGTGTAAATTACGCCTATGGCCGAAACGCTGAAACTCGACAGCTTTTGTTGTTTGTCCTTTCCTCGGCTCACCTCAGCTGTTGTCAGAAAGTGAAGCAAAGAAATTCCTGCTCCTCGTCATGCATGAACCTGTTCATTTCCTGTCTTTAGAAATGACCGCTGGTCCAAGTCAAGAACAACATGACGTCTAAAATAACGCTTTGATCAATTTATTCACCGACAAACCAAAACTAACGTCGGGACAAGATGTGACCAAAAAAACATCTCCAGCTCCAGCTCAAGTTTTTCTAATTACTCAAGCTTTAAGCTACTGTTTTGTTCATTTTAGCTTTTAGCTACTAATCTGCTTGTTTTAGCTTTTAGCTGAGTTTCTGTTATTTTAGCCCTGAACGCCAAATCAGACATGTTCATGTTTTTAGTTTTCTACACAATCTATCTGTTTTTTTTAATGACCTTTTATTTTAAATACCATTTTATTTTTCACTTGTTAAAAAAATACTCAATTTGTACGTGTCCTTTATGATTGTCTATTGTTGTCTTTGTTGTCCACTGTTGTCATCACTCTTTGTTAAATCAGGTCTCTCTTGTAGATGAGTCCCCGAGGCTAAATGGGACTAACCTGTAGAAATGAAGGTTGAATGAATGAGCTACTGGTTCACGAATTGAATTTAAACTTAGTTACAGTTTAGTTAAATGTTGCCATTCACTACAGTTTTACTGTTTTTATTTTTCAGCTACTTTTAATCTTTGGCTTCTCTTTTGCTTCTGTTCTTTTTAAACTTTGTACGTCTGTTTTGCTGATTTAAATGTTTTGTTACTTTAGAGAATATTTTGGGTTTAGCTTCCGATTTGTTCATTTCGGCTGAGCGTCTGCAATTTAGCTCATGCTTTGTTCATTTTAGCTCGTCTTCTGCTTGTTTCAGCTAGTGTTCTGCTCACTTTAGCTCGTGTTCTGCTCAATTTAGCGTTTTGTTTTGAGCATCTGTTCTGATAATTTCAGCTAATGCTCTGTTGTCAGAAAATGCTAATTTGTGTGTTTAAAATGAACTTTAACACAGAAAGCTGCTTCAAAAAGGCTGAACTATCCCTTTAAAGCTCTCCTGAAGACCTGAGCGACCTGTCAGAGAACAAAACGGAGAACATAACGGTTCCTCTGACGGATCCTCGGAACATCTCTTCTGGTTGAACCGGTTCTAAGCCCGTTTGGAAATCAAATATCAGAACACAGTAAACAAAAACAAACAATCTGAAACAACAACAACAAAACCCTCACAGAACAACAGCTGCTCCCTCAGGTGGGACCGACCCGGTCAAACCGAACCGAGTCACTGAGCAGCTCTTTAAAAAGGTACCGGTAAACAAAAGTAAAAATCTGGTCGGTGTGAAGGTAAAAACCTGGTGTTTGTGTCCGTCCTCCGGGGACAGACAGGTGAGGTCCAGACTCTGGGGTGAGACTCACCTGGAGCCATCAAGGCCAGCAGCAGGACTCCACAGGTGAACAGGTCGACCTTCATGGTGAGACTGAAGTCTGAGAGGTGCAGAGCTCCAACTTCTACAGGAGGGAGTGTCCATCAGAACCAACCCAACAGCACACATTGTGACTCAGCTACTACCTCCGACCGTTTGTACACACCCGATGAAACATGACACTCCAAAGTGACGTCGCTCACGAAACAAAACGCAAAATAAAAAGGAAAGTTATGATGAAGTGGCTTCATGGAAGCCTTTTTTTATTTTTTATTTAACCATTTTGGCTTGGTTGTCCTCAGGCTGGTTTGGTGAGTAGCAAGCGGCCTTCAGGCCTATAACGGTTGATTGTTCAACACTGATTATCGATTGTTCAACCTAGGGTTTTCCAGACATTTTCATCATGCAGCTCCTTTTAAAATGACCAAGTCAAAGTGATTACCTGCTGTAAGACCTGGTTTACACAGAACCACCACGGGAAATTTTAGTGTTTTTCAATGTTTGTTGAGGGTAATAAACAAAAAAGAGCAGGTTTACATGAAAACGCCATAGTTTCCATGTGAGTTGGGTTGCCAGATAAGAAATGTTGAACTATAATACTGTACTGTGGCTTTAAAATTATAGTATTGCGACCTATACTGTCATATGTGCTGAGTAAAGATATTCTAAAACCCTAGTCACATGGGATTAGTTTTACCTAGGGACCACATGCTATTTGTAATAATTACAGAGATTGTCTGTGTTGTTAATCCCATGCGAATTGGTTTTTGTTTATCCTGTGCTAATGCGCCACATAAAAAGAAGACGTTGGGGAGTAATTTATTTATTACATGTTGTCCTTAGGTAAAACTAATTTCGTGCGAATAGGACTTCAGATGAAGTGTGAGTTGTGTTTGTTGAATATGTGCACAGAAAATGAGGGCGTAAATAAGACTTTAAATTTATCTAGCAACCCTGATGCAGAGCTCAGCTGCATTCATTGTGCATCCAGCATCTGCGTGACAGTTAGCCCAAACTGGTGAATACACCGAGCGGCTTCGGATGTTATCAGCTCATTAAATGGCCGTTACCAACGTCTGTTTGGAGCCTGGATTTTATTCGTTTTGCTGCTACATGCTGCAAAAGGGTGAGCAGCACAAAAAACACTCTGCTCTCTGACATTTATTATGACTGTTGTTATTTATTATAGCTGTTGTTATATCTATTATAACTGTTACAGTAACTGTTGTTATATTTATTATAACTGTTGTTATTTATTATAACTGTTGTTACATTTATTATAACTGTTACAGTAACTGTTGTTATATTTATTATGTTGTTATTACATTTATTATAACTGTTTTTATTTATTGTAACTGTTGTTATATATTTGTTATATTTATTATAAATGTTATATTTATTATAACTGTTGTTATTTATTATAACTTGTTATAATAAATAATAACAGTTATAATATTGTTATATTATTATAACTTGTTATACCAGCCACTAGGGAGCACAAGCCAGTGTATCTCTTGTGCCGGTCCCAAGCCCGGGTAAATGGTGAGGGTTGTGTCAGGAATGGCATCCGATGTAAAACACTTGCCAAAACCATAATGTGAGTTAATCAAAATAAAACCATACCGGATCGGTCGAGGCCCGGGTTAACAACGTCCGCCACCGGTGCTGTTGACAAACAGGGTGCCGGCGGAAATTGTACTACTGTTAGTCGAAGACGCCGAGGAGGGAAACGTGTCAGGAGACAGAGGGAGAGGAGGAAAGTGAAGAATGTAGGACTGAGGGTTGCAACTCTAAATGTGGGGACAATGACAGGCAAAGGTAGAGAGCTGGCTGACATGATGCAGAGAAGAAAGGTAGATGTTTTATGTGTCCAAGAGACCAAGTGGAAGGGCAGCAAGGCTCGCAGTATTGGAGCAGGGTTCAAACTGTTTTACCATGGTGTGGATAGAAAGAGAAATGGAGTAGGGGTGGTCCTGAAGGAGGAGTTGGCAAAGAATGTAGTAGAGGTGAAGAGAGTGTCAGATAGGGTGATGTGTCTGAAGGTAGAAGTAGAAGGTCTGATGCTAAACATAGTCAGTGGTTATGCTCCACAGGTTGGATGTGATGGGGAGGAGAAAGATACATTTTGGAAAGATTTGGATGAAGTGATAGAGAGTATTCCCAGGGAGGAAAGAGTGGTGATTGGAGCAGACCTGAATGGACATGTTGGTGAAGGAAACAGAGGGGATGAGGAAGTGATGGGTAGGTTTGGTGTCAAGGAAAGAAACCAGGAAGGACAGATGGTGGTGGATTTTGCCAAGAGAATGGAAATGGCTATAGTCAATACCTATTTCCAAAAGAGGGAGGGACATAGAGTGACCTATAAGAGTGGAGGAAGGAGTACGCAGGTCGACCACCAGCCTGATCAAGAAAGGTCATCAGAGACTCTACTTCCTCAGAAGGCTGAGACGAGCTGGTCTGAGTAGCCCAGTCCTCACCTCCTTCTACAGGTGTGCAGGTGAGAGCATCCTGTGCTCCAGCATTAACGTGTGGCATGGGGGCTGCACAGTTGCAGAAAGAAAAGCTCTGCAGAGAGTGGTGAAGGCTGCACAGAGGTCTGTTGGAGTCAGTCTCCCCACCATCACAGACATTTACACTTCGAGATGCAGGAAAAGAGCCACCTGCATCATGAAAGACCCCACTCACCCAGCACACACACTCTTTGCCCCACTCCCCTCAGGACGGAGGTTGAGGAGCATCAAATGTAGAACCACTAGACTGAGGAACAGCTTCTACCCTGAGGCTGTTAGACTCATGAATAAATAAATAATAAGAATAATCACTGTGAAATATCACATCATGCTGATGCTGATCTGTTTTCTTGTTGCTGTGTTCATCTGTGACCATCTGCTCATAAAGACTCATGTTCGTGCTGCTGTTTGTAATGATGTTTTTCTATTACTCTAGGGCTTAGTGTATTTCTAGTTGGATGTTTTTCTTAGTTCATATCCTAGATGTTATTACTGTTTTTCTCTTACATTTTGTTGTTGGATGTAACTGGGACCCTGTGTACATAATCTCATTTCATTACATGTACTACATGTGGTGCAAATGACAATAAAGACTCTCTGACTCTGACTCTGACTACATTCTGTGTAGAAGAGGAAACCTGAGGGAGATTGGAGACTGTAAGGTTGTGGCAGGGGAGAGCGTGGCCAGACAGCATCGGATGGTTGTGTGTAGAATGACTGTTGTTGCGAAGAAGAGAAAAAGAGTAAAATCAGAGAAGAAGACCAAATGGTGGAAGCTAAAGAAGGAAGAATGTTGTGAGAAATTCAGAGACGAGCTGTTAAAGGCTCTGGGTGGTAAGAAAGAGCTTCCAAGTGACTGGGCTACTACAGCAACAGTAATTAGAGAGACAGGTAGGAAGGTACTTGGTGTGTCATCTGGACAGAGAATGGATGATAAGGAAACCTGGTGGTGGAATAGTGAAGTGCAGGACGCCATTCAAAGAAAGAGATTAGCCAAGAAGAAATATGACAGTGAGAGGACTGAAGAGAGGAGACAGGAATATAAGGAGATGGGACATAGAGCAAAGAGGGAAGTAGCTAAGGCAAAGCAGAGGGCGTACAATGAGTTGTATGGGAGACTGGACACTAAAGAGGGCGAGAAGGACTTGTACCGATTGGCAAGACAGAGGGATCAGGCTGGAAAGGATGTGCAGCAGGTTAGGCTTATTAAAGATGGGAATGTTCTAACAAGTGAGGAGAGTGTGATGGGAAGATGGAAGGATTACTTTGAGGAGCTAATGAATGAAGAGAATGAAAGAGAAAGAAGAGTGGAGGTCATAGAAACTGTGGACCAGGAAGTGGGAAAGATTAGTGAGGGTGAAGTCCGGAAAGCTCTGAAAAGAATGAAGAAGGGGAAGGCAGTAGGACCTGATGACATACCAGTGGAGGTTTGGAAATGTCTTGGAGAGGTGGCAGTGAGGTTTTTGACTCAAATATTTAATGGAATATTTGAGGGTGAGAAAATGCCTGAAGAATGGAGAAGAAGTGTGCTGGTTCCCATTTTTAAGAACAAGGATGATGTACAGAGTTATAGCAACTACAGGGGAATTAAGTTGATGAGCCACACAATGAAAATCTGGGAGTCAGAGTCAGTCAGAGAGTCTTTATTGTCATTTGCACCGCATGCAGAATGTGCAGAATGTGATGAAAACGAGATTATGTACACGGGGTCCCAGTTACATCCAACAACAAATGCAAGAGAAAAACAGTAATAACATCTAGAATTAACTAAGAAAAACATCAACTAGTAATACACTAAGCCTAATATAGTGGAAATAAACAGCAGCACGAACATGAGTTTGTATGAGCAGATGGTCACAGATGAACACAGATGAACAC
>JBBPBX010023549.1:19008-40441 GCA_038048925.1 Garcialebias charrua | reverse complement strand
CACATCAGTTAATGTGTTGGAACATCCAATCAGAAATAATGCAAATGTATTCAGCCCCTTTCTGTCTTCTGGTTTTATTTGAGGCCATTCCATAGCTTTTTTGATATATGCTGTGGAAATGGTTAACTCATCTCCATAGTGTCGATCAAGCAAAACCCTTGCTTCTCTATAAGCTCTGTCTGGCTTCATGTGCTCACAACTACGTACAAGTTCTAGCGGTTCTCCGCCTGTGAACTGTTCTAGATAATACAAACGATCTTGTTGGCTATCCGTTTGGTTCTCAATGGCATGCTCAAAGGCTCTTATGAAGGATCTGTAGGTAAGGGGGTCACCTGTAAATACTGAAATTTCTCTCTGAGGAAGTCGGGACAAGCCTTGCTGTTTTATGAGCATTTCAGTATGGTGATTTTGTTGCTGCAGAACCTGAAACAGATCAGCTGAAAAAGCATCAGAACACTGGACATGTGTTGGAGTGCTCTTTGATACAGGAGGGTTGAGATTTGCCTGTTGTCCATCCTCTGAGAATGTTTCTTGTTTTTCTAATTTGCCTGCAGAATGAACAGGCTCAGTTCTGAGTTTTGGAGTAGCTTGAAAATAATCAACCTCAGACTTCTGAGCGTCTTCAAACTCTTCATACACCTTTAATTTTGCATCTGAAATAGCAAGTTCTGTTTCAATTTCTAGTTGCTCTTTTCTAAATTTCAGACGGGCTTCTTCTAGTTGAATTGCTTCTTTGTTTTTCATAGCTGCTGCTCTTGCTAAGAGTGCTTCACGTTCTGCTTTAATTCTCAGCCGCGTTGAAATTGTACTTGATCCTTGTGATGCACTGCTTATAACTGAGTTAGCCTTTGAAACACTGTTGTGTGGACCAACATCATCCTCTGGAGGGCATATTACATCGTTTATCCATTGTATAATGCTTTGTATGAAAAGTTTAAACTCAGAATGTCTATGCTCGAACACATCTTGGTCTTTGCATTTATCATCTTCATTTAACAGTTCACACAGTTCTTCATTAATGCGTTTATACTCTCCCAGGCATTTGACAAAGTTTGGTAAAGATTCTTTAGCTATGAAATCAACATTGCATTCATTTTGTTTCAATCTTTCAATGTTATTCTTCTCTTTTGTTAATTGTGACAGCTTGCCTCTTCTGGCTCCTTTTAATCTGATGAGTTTCTCATCAACAGCTCGTTCTGTGGGCTTTGGCTCCCTCTTCTGGCCAACGGCCGCAACTTCACCAACGTCTGACATCTTGTCCCGTTTACTTTACTTTTAAATCTTTACACACAAACTGTGAGCTTCCACAGCTTCTAACTCTTCTAAAACGATCACACAAACGTGTGTGAAAGAGTTCCTTTATGTGTAGGATTTCTGTTTCACAGTTCACAGAGTTAATGGAGATGCTGGCTCCGTTCGCCTGTTAGCTTAACAACCAACCGTTTTTTGTTGCTTAGCAACCAACCTGAAGTTTCTGTTGCTCTCAACGGCGGCGCTCGCAGCTTTTATTTTTCAACTCCGGCAAGGTCCTTGATGGAGTCGACTCTCAGATTGTCCTAAGTCCTCTTTCCTTTCTGTCTTGGTCTTGAAAGAGTCCTGAATGAGAGTTCTTTTGACTTGATGTTCAGTCTTTTGACTTGATGTAAGTGCAGAAGCTCTCACTAGTCTAGCCCCTTCAAGCTCTTTTTTACGCGACACATTTCTTCAAAAAAGGAGGTCTTGAATCCAGCGATTATATTTGTGTCTTTACTGAACTTAATAAAAATATACACAAAAAAAAGGCATACAGATTCAAAACAAATAGAAAGTGACGGTCAAAAGACTGTGTTACTCTTCGGGTGCCAGACTTCTACTGAATAAACGAATGCTTACGTCATATTTATACCCATTTCAACAGCCAATCAGAAGGCACCACGTCATAAGCTTCAACAGCATACAATTCCAAATGCTTATTTTTCTTCAAACAATAGAACCTGGCTGTAACTCACAGAATCAATTCAGGCAACAAAAATAAACATTTCTTTTAAACTTAAATCCTTTATATGGCTCCTACAGCGGAGCTGAAGTCAAGTTCAGCAGACCACGGGGGAGCAGCCATCAGCAGAGGCCACGCCTCTAGCAAGAATTGGTTGTCAATGGAGAAAGTCCAGACCCTTGTCTGAAGCGAAGTGAAGGACAAGGGTCTGGTTTTAACCAGGCTAGTATCACATAGACTACAGCACTACAATAAACATCACATTACCACATACATTACAATGCAACATAGTTTGCAACATGATACATTTTTAGTTTTTAACATAACATGCAAAATGATTGTTGGAGATTAAGTTTGGCCACAGTGTGCAACAGTGTTTTAAGTTGTGTAGAAATGTTTAACAATTGTCTATTCAGCTCCCACCTGATGATCCAGCGACAGAAGCTGCTACTGTTGTACGTCTCATACTCTGATGAACTGAACAATCCACTTGGTCCTCCCAACACAAACTGACCATCGCATGCTGTAGCTATGGAGAGGAGACATCAAGTTGTATCATGAAAGCTAAGCTCTTGATCTAAGAGTTTCTGTTGGTTGTTGCTGACAAATTGACCTCAGTTATGAGAGCATCCCTTTATCACACTTTGATATTGAATCTGATTAACAGACACATTGTCCTAAACCTTCACTGACCACAATAAGCAGCAGCTTCATCAGACCCATCAGAACATTCATCAACTCCATCACAGAACTGATTGATCAGAACACACATGGATCCATCATCACATGACATCTTCCCAGGAGGACATGTTACTGCAAAGGGAACAGAGATGTTCAAAACTGAATGAACGGAACAGGTGGAGCAAGCACCTGGAGCATACTTACCTCCTCTAGGTGTGTCTGTAATAGATGCCAGGGTTGTCTGCTCAGGTTTTTCTGCACAAACACATAGAACTGTTGGAGTCGGCTAAAACCAGAATATTAAAACGGACAAAACTGTGCCAAACCGTGCATATTTGAGTAGAAGCATGTCGTTTCAGACAAATACGCCTGGGACCATTTGATCAAACTTTACTTATACAAATTAGTCTCACTAAGCCTCGGGAACTCATTTATAAGAGGACCTGTTTTTAACAAAGAACGATGACAAAAAGTAGACAAAAAAGACAGCAGTAGACTATTATAAAATAAAGCATATAAATTGAGAAGAACAAATGAAAGAAAATGATATAAAAAATGTAATCCATAATGGATAAATGGATGAAACAAAAACAGCTAGTGCTACAGTATGCTTCACTGATTACGTTTTGGATTTAGATCTGGATCTCTGACTTCTTGTGCATGACTCTCACTCGCTACTCTGGACCTCACTCTTGGATTCCCTTTCAAACAACGTTTTGCTCAGCTCTGCTTTGCAGCTATTCCTCACTCCCTGTTGGTGATGTCATCACCTCCAACTCCCTCAAGGAGCCCCACCCTCACCTGACTGTGAAAGGTTAGTGACTGTATTTGTATCTTACTGATCACTGACAGTGAAGTCCAGTTTACTAACCCTCCTATCTCTGCAGATCGGCCCAGCCATTGGACTCAGACCTGCACAAGCAGCTGCTTATCAATAAACTTTAACCACTCCTGTTGTCTGGTGCCATGCTTGTATCCTAAAACCATATTCTTGTCACAATGTGTCAGCCCTGCGGACAGAAACTGGAAGTTGGTTCCACAAAAGAGGAGCCTGATAACTGAAAGATCTTCCTCCCATTCTGCTTTTGGAAACTCTAGGAACCGCAAGTAAACCTGTTTAGAGGATCTTTATCTTTCTTAGGTAACATTACCAACTGCACCTGGTGATGAGCTGCTGCTGAGATCTCGTGAGAGCTCTGCCACATAAGTTACATGGCAAGATACTTCTAACCCAAACAAAGAAAGTTCCACTCAGGTTAACCCTCTGGGGTCTATGCCCTCATATTTGAGGGCATGACATCATGTCTATAAATAGTCTCTTTAAACAAAGCACGCTACATGTGAAGTGTTCCATTCAAGTCTGTTGGACAGCAGAGATGCCAATCTTTATAAAGTAGTGTTTTTATATTGATTTTGTTGTGTATTTACTTCAAAATACAACCAGAAATGTGACAGTTGATTGCTGTTATATCATTGCACCCATGTTACTCGCGCGACGCGCAATCAGTTGATTTTTTTATTACCAAAAAGTCAATGAATTCAAAATGAAATTCAAATTTCGGAGTTTCCCTGAACACACCACATTGTGAAGCAACCAATCAGAACCGTTTTTCCTCCATGTTGTGTCCTGAACACAGAAACACAGCAGCAGTAGTTTTGGTGAAGAAAGGGGGGGGGATCAGGCACTGATCTTATGAGTATTTTGTGTGTCTGCAGAGTTTTGTAGTCGTTCTTGGTCTGTTTTTATAATGAAAAGGTGAAAAAAACCACAGAGAATTTGTGATGGAGATACTGTTTTGACACATAGTGTAAATACTGGTAAAAAACGCATGGAAATTGCCCACTTTATGATGTGAAAAATATGTATTCTAATTCGTTTTTTACCAAGTTTGTACACAAGTTCTTAAAATGTTACCAATGAAATTTTCATTTTAGGCTGTCAAAATGGTTCGTTAAATATTTTTGTGAGTTTCATAGTAAACATATCAATATTTTACTAACACGGATTTCATTTTTTATGTTATTTTTTGCTCCAATGTGATCATGCATTTTGTCAAAATGAAACAAAGACTGTAAAATCATGAAGATGAGGTTGTCCTGAAAACAATAATACCAAACAAGGCCTGGTAAATAGTTTTTATGATAGAAATATAAGGCTAAATTCAAATTTATACCAGAACGGACATTTAGACCTCAGACCCCAGAGGGTTAAACAATCCAATAAAATGCATTAAAACCAAACATAAAAAAAATCTTAATACTAACCCCTGCCTATTCTTCTTTCGGCTTTTCCCTCTTCAGGGATCTCCACAGCGAGTCATCCTCCTCCACCTCACTCTGTCCTCTGCATCCTCTGTCCTCACTCCAACTACCTTCATGTCCTCTCTCTATATATATATATATATATTATATATCTCCTCTGTGTCTTTTTCCTGGCAGATGCATTTCTAACATCCTTCTACCAATATACCCACTGTCCCTCCTCTGGACATGTCCAAACCACTGTCCCTCCTCTGGACATGTCCAAACCACTGTCCCTCCCCTGGACATGTCCAAACCATCTCAGTCTGGCCTCCCTAACATTATCTCCTAGTTGTTGAACCTGTGCTGTACCTCTGATGATATCATTCCTAATTAGGGGTGCAGATTTTTTGTTGTTGATTTTTTTAAATAATCTAGTTTCCTAGTCCTGGCGATTCAGAATAGATTCTAAAAGCCCCAAAATCGATTTTAAAACGTGTTTTATTTTATCCTTTTTCCGCTCCTGCTCCTGAGCGTACTGCATTTTGCATTATGTGTCCGTTCGGCCGCCGTAGAATTTTGACCGTGTAGGCCATCGTACAGCAAGCTAGTTAGCCAGCTCCCTTTATCTGAATGGAGCCTGCTAGCATGGAGGAGGGAGACAGCGCAATTCAACTCGCTCCTTCGTCTTTAAAAATAATTTTAGATCTTACAATGTTCTAAGGGAAGACAGAGCTTAACAAGAGAACGGTTGTTTGCAAGAAGTGTCTAATAAAACTACGGTACAGTATTTTGGAAATACGATAAAATGCGCAGAAGATTGAAAGTGAAAGCAGTCGACCAGCAAAGTCTGCTGCAAAGATTTCTCTCTCCATCTCCTGCTGTATCACAAAGGATTTACGAGCAAACAGCTCAGTGGAAGCTGAGGGGTTCATTTTTATTTTTAATACTCTGGAAGCAACGTACGTTATTCCTTCAAGTAGATAAAGGTCCACACAGCTCCAGCATGAAACAAGAATAAGAAGTTGTGATGCAGCTCAAAGGTAACTGTTGTTTTCTCATATTATATTAAAACTTATAGACAAGTTATACAACAAACTTAATGTACTTTGTCTTTTAACAGGTTGGAGAGACCAGATGAGACACATCGGCTGACTTTCATTCCTCTTCTTTCAAGTGCATGCCTTCACCTCTCCAAGTTCTCTTCCAACTCTTCAACTTCCAGTTGGCGGACTAGGCATCAAAAATAAACATCTCAAACGATTCCGACAAAACCGGACAGTTCGTCCAGGTTCCAAACGATTCTCGATCCTCGATACCCAACCCTACTAATGAATGAAGAGAATGAAAGAGACAGAAGAGTAGAGGTCATAGAAACTGTGGACCAGGAAGTGGGAAAGATTAGTGAGGGTGAAGTCTGGAAAGCTCTGAAAAGAATGAAGATGGGTAAGGCAGTAGGACCTGATGACATACCAGTGGAGGTTTGGAAATGTCTTGGAGAGATGGCAGTGAGGTTTTTGACTCAAATATTTAATGGAATATTTGAGGGTGAGAAAATGCCTGAAGAATGGAGAAGAAGTGTGCTGGTTCCCATTTTTAAGAACAAGGGTGATGTACAGAGTTGTAGCAACTACAGGGGAATTAAGTTGATGAGCCACACAATGAAGATCTGGGAGAGAGTTGTGGAAGGAAGACTTAGACAAGAGGTGTCTCTCTAGCCGTTTTCGCATTGGCCAGTCCTCCCCGGCTCTCCCCGGCTCCACCCTGCTTCTAACCCGGGTTCGGCGTGTTCGCATTTTCCTTTTCCGCCCGGGATCCGCCCTTGTTTTGGAACAATCTCCACCGTGGTTCTATCGGGTCGAGCCCCACGGACCCAGTTTGACGTCATGTACTGCTCACATTTGATTCATTGTTTGCAGCAGAGGCGGGACTCATTCAAACAACCTCAGCACGAGCTGATTTCATTAATATTTAACTACAGAAACCCCTAAAATAATTGTTAGCTGAATTAGGGTTTCTGAGTTAAATTTTTGTTAATGACTGATTACAATTCAGCTTATGTTAGGACGTAAATAACACGAAGAGCGCACCCATAGCCTACAGAGCATTTCCGCCTTTCAGCGCGAATGCTGAAGTACTATAAAATATAACTAATATTCTCTAACTCTTGCGCGCAGCCAGAGTTTTAAAATATAACTGATAATCTCTAAATCCTGCGCGCGCCAAAATTTTACAAGCGGCAAATCCTTCATAGGAAAGGTTGACTCCAAAAAAACTAAAAAGCCGCCGTGGCGTAAAGGGATAAGCACTCGGTTTTGCCCGTAGGCTACGAGTTCGAATCTCAGCTGGGTCAAGTTATTTTATGTTTGTCTTTTATTGGAGAAAATAAAAAGAAGTAGTTACTACTTTTTTTAGTAACTACTTCTTTTTATTTTCTCCAATAAAAGACAAACATGCCATCTTTGCTTTGAGGATGTTGATGGAGAAATACAGAGAGGGTCAGAAAGAACTCCATTGTGTGTTTGTGGATTTAGAAAAAGCATATGACAGGGTGCCAAGAGAGGAGGTGTGGTATTGCATGAGGAAATCTGGAGTGGCAGAAAAGTATGTTAGACTGGTACAGGACATGTATGAAGACAGCAGGACATGTATGAGGACAGCAGGACATGTATGAGACAGCAGGACATGTATGAAGACAGCAGGACATGTATGAGGACAGCAGGACATGTATGAAGACAGCAGGACATGTATGAGGACAGCAGGACATGTATGAGGACAGCAGGACAGTGGTGAGATGTGCTGTAGGAGTGACAGATAGCTTCAAGGTGGAGGTGGGAGTGCATCAAGGATCGGCTCTGAGCCCCTTCTTGTTTGCTCTGGTGATGGACCGACTAACAGATGAGGTCAGGCAGGAATCCCCATGGACTATGATGTTTGCAGATGACATTGTGATCTGTGGTGAGAACAGGGAACAAGTGGAAGAGAACTTGGAGAGGTGGAGGTATGCACTTGAAAGAAGAGGAATGAAAGTCAGCCATAGTAAGACAGAGTACATGTGTGTGAATGAGAGGGAGGAGGTGGAACAGTGAGGCTACAAGGGTCAGAGGTCACAAAGGTGCAGGATTTCAAGTACTTGGGGTCCAATATCCAGGAAAATGGGGAATGTCGGAAATAAGTGAAAAAGAGAGTCCAAGCAGAATGGAGTGGATGGAAAAAAGTTTTGGGGTGATTTATACCATACCATACCATACCATTTTATTTATAAAGCACTTTAAACAGGAACAAGTCCACACAAAGTGCTGGACAAACAAACACGCAACAGGCAACACAGACAATGAAGTACAACATGAAAAACATAAAAACATTGCAGATCATAAATCAAACGATCCAATACAAATCAGCTGGCATTGAAAGCAATGGAGTAGTAGTGAGTTTTTAACCGGGATTTGAAAACCGAGAGGGAGGGGGCCTGTTTGATGAGCAGCGGTAACTCGTTCCAGAGTCTTGGGCCTGCTACAGAGAACGCCCTGTCACCCCTGCGCTTAAGGCGAGTTTCTGGAACTATTAAGAGTACCTGATCCTCTGACCTCAAAGCACGTGGAGGGACATATGGGTGTATCAGATCCGAGAGATAGGCGGGGGCGAGACTGTTCAGCGATTTGTAGACATACATGAGAATTTTGAATTGGATTCGAAGATGAACCGGTAGCCAGTGAAGGGAGGCCAAGACTGGTGTAATGTGCTCTCTTTTGCGTGTGCTGGTTAAAAATTTATGACAAAAAGGTGTCAGCAAAGGTCAAAGGAAAAGCTTACAAGACAGTGGTGAGACCAGCTATGTTGTATGGTCTGGAGACAGTGGCATTGACAAAAAGACAGGAGAAAGAACTGGAAGTGTCAGAAATGAAGATGTTGAGGTTCTCCTTAGGAGTGACAAGGATGGATAAGATCAGGAATGAGATCATCAGAGGTACAGCACATGTTGAACAACTGGGAGATAAAGTTAGGGAGGACACACTGAGATGGTTTGGACATGTCCAGAGGAGGGACAGTGGTTTGGACATGTCCAGAGGAGGGACAGTGGGTATATTGGTAGAAGGATGTTAGAAATGCAGCTGCCAGGAAAAAGACAAAGAGGAGATATATGGATGCAGTTAGAGAGGACATGGAGGTAGTTGGAGTGAGGACAGAGGATGCAAAGGACAGAGTGAGGTGGAGGAGGATGACTCGCTGGAGACCCCTGAAGAGGGAAAAGCCGAAAGAAGAAGAAGTAGTATATGCCCAGACACATGCAAAATTGTTTTTTTCCATCTCAAACTTGTCCTAAATGCCGATAAAACCAAGGGGATGCTTTTTCAAACAGGAAATCAGTCTCATCAGTTCTTCCTCTGATTTTATCCTCAAACGGTGTTCCTATTGAGGTTGCACATATCTCCATGAACTGAGTGATTCTATCTGAACTCTGCGGTACGGGCTGGCATGCTCAACCGCCTTTGAGTCCCCCTCCCCTGCCCTCTGCGTAATGTCGGCATCATTATGTGCCTGTGTGCTAGATTTTTTCACTACTATCTCTTTGACCTGCAGAGGTCAAAAATGTGTTAGGAATTGTTTTTGTCTCCTAACCCTATGTGTCATTTTTCACCACTTTTATTGTCTGTCCAACAGATCTCACTTGTAAATGAGTCTTCGAGGCTGATTGTGACTTATCTGTTTAAATAAAGGTTGAATGAATGAATGAAAAAAATTAGATGGAACATTGGTGGGATAGATTAATGGATGGTATGTTTGTTGGTTGGTTGGTTAAATGTTAAAACAGAAAAACTAGTCTGAAGAGTGCTGGGTTTAATTCAATGTTAAACTGGGAATTACATTGATCTGGTTAATAATCCAGATTGATTAATTCTGAAAAGTTATTATGTAAACCAGACAAACCCTAAATCACCCAGATTGTATTTAGGGCAGTCAGAATCACATCACAAAATTTGGACCATCTTACTGTCATGATGTTCACCTGAAACAGGATAATTACACTCACCTGTGATTTGGATGCTGTTTGGTTCAATTACTATTGTCCCTCCCACTATCTGATCGAGCCCTGCCCCCAGCTGCTGCTCCACCTCTTTAGTTTCAATCCGTTGGTTGAACCAGAGGTCAAAGGTCACTACCACACTGCCAGGCCTGAAGACACAGATCAAGCTCAATATTTGAATCAATTAAATAAAATGCACAAGAGCTATAGAGGCTGTTTTGACCCTACCAGATGATACCCAAACCCAAGATGCAGGTTGTGCAAAGATCCCCCTGAGACAGTCGTACAAAAAGAACAGTTTTTAATTATTTTTTGCTGCTGGATGGAGGAATCAGGATCAGCTGCATTACCAGGTTCTCACAGGCTGGAAGGAGAGAATCACCTGACAGAATAGCAATGATGACATCACAGACAGGGAAGCTGCAGAGGAGCGCTGCGATATGTGGTTTGTGGGAGGGCAAGTACAAGAGTTTGGTCCTAATAGAGGAAGCAAGGTATGTTGCCATGGCAGAGAGGTAAATACAGAAAGCAAGCATGAGGTCAAAATCCAAAACAAGGCTTGAGGTTCAGGCAAGAGACAATGAACTGTGATGGCTTCAGAATCAGGGACCATAGACTTAGACTTAGATCCTCCCGTGCTCGAGAGCGCATTGGGCGGCAAGCTGTTTCCATTGATCTCTATCCTTGGCGATCACCTCCACCGTGCTCTGGTCGAAGCCCTGTACCTTCAGGTCTTTCTCAAAGGATCGTTTCCACGTCAGTTTGGGTCTGCCTTTCTTTCTGTTTCCTTGTGGTTTCCAGTTGAGGTCAATCTTTGGTAGTCTCTGTGCTTCCATTCTCAGTACATGTCCCGCAAACTTGAGCTTCCTTAGCTTAATTGTTTGGCTCATTGGTATGGTATGTGTCCTGCGACAGACTTCTGCGTTTGTAATCCGATCTAGGTATGTAATCTTCAGTATCTTTTGCAGGCATCTTTGTTGGAATGCATCCAATTTCTTGGCCATCTTTACTGACATCTTCCACGTCTCACTGGCATACAAGGCTGTGGGGATAACCACTGCTTGCAGCAGTCTGACCTTAAGATTCGTGGATATGGATTTACTTGCCAGGGACCATAGAAGGTTAAGTTATTTGGCACTGGTGGAGTGTGAGCATGGAGCTTACAAAGAGTGCAGAACAGGTGAACTAGATGAGAGCTGATTGCTGTGACTGAGCAGAGGAGGCATGGTGCAGGGAGACAGGAGATGAGGAAGGGTGATAGGCATTACAAAGCTGGGGAACAGGAATCTTGGCAAGAGGTGCAGAAACTAGGCAGGAGGGGCCAGGTGATATGTGTAGGAGAACATAGCATGAAGACAGGAGTATGGCAGGATAAGCAGAAACTTGGCATGAGGAGCAGAGACATGAGTTTATGGGGGTGCGTCAGCAGGGGCCACTGACCATACCAACATGTTCAATTCAATTCATTATAGCACCAAATCACAACACAGTTGTCTCAGGGCTCTTTACGGGAATATTCACATACATAGAAAAGCCAATTAGTAAAGTTCACTATTGAAGGAAGCCAGCAGACAAGTTGCATCTTGACTTCGTTGCAGTCTCCCATCCTGAGCAAGCACAATGGCAACAGTGGAAATGAAAAAAAATTCCCTTTTAATAGGAAGAAACCTCCAGCAGAACCAAGCTCACGACAAGCGGTCATCTGCTTTGACCGGCTGGTTTGAGAGGACAGGAAGGAGAGACAAATGAACACAGAATGGTAGGTCCAGATATAGGGGCAGTTGTACCCGAAAGACAAAAAACATGTTAGGATAGAAAAAATAATTTCAAATACAAAACAGGTTGAACAGAGTGAATAAAGAGTAGCATAGTGAAAAAATGAGGGCAGTTTGTCCTCCAGCAGTCTAAGCCTATAGCAGAATAACTGACAGCTCAGGATACCCAAAGCCAACCCTAACCATAGGCTTTAGCAAAAAGGAGTCTTAAGCCCAGTCTTAAAACTGTCAGGGATCAGGTTCCGGTGAAGCAAGCAAAACCCAGAGTGCAGGAAGACAGAACTCAGAAGAGCAGGGAGTAAAAATAATAAATACTTTAATGATGAAATCAAAATGCTGACAGGGCAGCTACTTACAGAAAGCAAGGGAATGATTCATGGCTCTACCAGACATGAGGTAAACACAAACAATGACCCGACAAATACAAAGGCCAGAACGCTAACTTAAATACGGCCCAAAACTCATTAACTAAAACACAAAACACCTGTCGGACGTTCTGACAGGGGAGAGAGAAGGTGTAGGGATGAGACAGGGCCATCAGAGGGATCCATACCTACAGTCCCCTCCCCCCACCCCCACGGATGCCCCATGGAGGCCCAAGGAATTCCCCCCAAAGAACAAGGGCGGGCTGAGGGAGGACACTGCCAGGACGGCGGGCACAAAGAAAAATGACAACAAGGGTCCGGGGGGCGGCCGGGAGGCCGTCCATCATCAGATTAGGAGAGGACCCCCGAGACGTGAGAACCGCAGTTGTAGTCAGGACCCCCGAAGATGCAAGGACCTCCGTCGTAGCAATGCCCCCTGAGATGAGACGGGCTGAGGAGCCTCTGCCGCAGGCGACAAGAGGAGTTGTGGAGCCTCTGCAGCAGGTGATGAGTCGGTCCCTGCCGTCGGCGAGTCGAGCGATACGTCGGTCACTGCCGTCGGCGAGTTGACTGGTTGAGTCGTTCTCCACGGTCGGTGAGTCGGGTGAAGAGTCGGCTGAGCGAGGACCACCAGAAAATGTTGAGGCATGGACCTTTGTACCCAGAATCACTTTGGAGGCAGTGTCTGTGGAGAAGAGAAAAAGAGAGACTGCTTCGGATGGACCTGGTTGGTCGGCGACAGGTGCAGGACCCAGAGTAGCAGGTACTGGAAACCGCTTGGGTGCTAGCACAAGTCTCATTCTGGGCGCTGGCATGGGAGCCAGTCTGGGAGCTGCTGTTTGTGAGCTCAGATGTTCAGTTGTTTGTGAGCTCAGAGGTTCAGCTGTTTGTGAGCTCAGAGGTTCAGCTGTTTGTGAGCTCAGGGTTGCAGCTGTGGATGAGCTCAGAAGAGAAGCTGACAGTGAGCTCAGAGGAGAAGCTGATAGTGAGCTCAGAGTTGCAGCTGTCTGTGAACTCAGAGGAGAAGCTGATGAAGATGGAGAGCTGTGATCAGCTGGTGGTGAGCTGGGAGGTGTATCAGGCTGAAAGGGGGCCAGCAGAAGCTAACATAGCACACGCCTCTCTGACCACGCCTGCTGGAAACTCTGCCACGCCCCTGGCGAGTGGTCGTTGCTGTCATCCCCAGTGAATGAGGAAATCGTTCCCTCTGCAGCGATCAGCTTGTCCCACAAAGCACTGGAGCTGACTTCCTCCCCTTCACGGCAGGCACGCCGGTGCGCACAGCTTCCTCCTCCAGAGAAAGTCTCACCTGAGCTCCTTCAGACCCCCCGCCTGCCGATCCAGCACATGGGCTGACACACGCCCCCCCCCTTTGAAATTCTCCTCGGCTTTTCTGACAACCGGCGAGGAGAGTTTGAAGGTGGCGGGGCTGGTACCTGGAAATGTTCACTCGTTTAGTCCAGTGTTTTCTCTGGCGGCGACGTGGACTGAGAGCCGGACCTGCCCATAACTCCTTTGTTTAAGAATCTTCGTCTGAGTCGGACCACACTGATCGGAGTTTTTGAGTAAAGGGAGAGGCTGGCCAGAAGGCTGCACGGCCACTTCCGAGTCTCCTTTCTTCTTCCTCCACCAGAAGCAGCGAAGAGAGAAACTCCACCTCGGGGCTGTGGTCCCTCCTGACGGCTTCTGTACGGAAGCCGCACACGTGAATGACAGTCGGCTCATCCAGACCCGGGGCCGCGTCTGTCAGCCGCTGAGTGGATCCGATGTTCTGCCTGTGGGGTTAGTGTAGTTGTGATGGTCGGGTCATAATATCAGGGATCAGGTTCCGGTGAAGCAAGCAAAACCCAAAGTGTAGGCAGACAGGACTCAGAAGCACAGGGAGTAAAAATAATAAATACTTTAATGATGAAATCATTGGAGTTGCCCTTGGTGAGAGGCGCCGAGCAGGAGTGGGCATACTTGTTGCCCCCCATCTTGGTGCCTGTACGTTGGGGTTCACCCCGGTGAACGAGAGGGTAGCCTCCCTTCGCCTACGTGTGGGGGGACGGGCTCTGACTGTTGTTTGTGCCTATGCGCCGAACGGCAGCGCAGATTACCCACCCTTTTTGGAGTCCTTGGAGGGGGTATCCCCGCGACCCGACCCCGGATAAGCGGAAGAAAATGGATGGATGGATGGATGGATGAAATCAAAATGCTGACAGGGTAGCTACTTACAGAAAGCAAGGGAACAATTCATGGCTCTACCAGACATGAGGTAAACACAGATGATGACCCGACAAATACAAAGACCAGAACGCTAACTTAAATACGGCCCAAAACTCATTAACTAAAACACAAAACACCTGTCGGACATTCTGACAGGGGAGAGAGGAGGTGTAGGGATGAGACAGGGCCATCAGAGGGAGCCATCCCTACAAAAACTGGATAATGTGTCAGCCTCCCGGACGGAAACTGGAAGTTTTTCACAAGAGGGGAGTCTAATAACTGAAAGCTATTCCTCCCATTCTGTTTTTGGAAACTCTAGGAACCACAAGTCAACCTGCAGTCTGAGAACAAAGTGTTCTGTTAGGAAAATATGGAACATTAAGATTTGTAATGGAGCTAGGTTGTTGAGAACTTTGTATGTTAGAAGTAGGATTTTGAATTATATTCTGAATTTGACAGGGAGCCAGTGGAGAGACGCTAAAACTGGAGAGATATGATCTCACCTATTAACTCCAGTTAAGACTCTGGCAGCAGCATTTTGGATCGACTGAAGATTCTTTAAATAAGTATTTGGACACCTAGATAATCAACCATTGTAATAGTGACAAATGCATGAACCAGTTTTTCTGGATAATTTTAGTACACTTAGTCCATCTTTTGGACGACTGTGCGTACATATTCTCGTTGTACCTCGGTGCAGTGTCAATAAAGATTACTGTATTCTGATTCTGATAAGATGTTTTTAATTTTATCCTGATGCATGCTCAATCTGTGGACTGTTTTGACACCACAGATTGGAGTATGTTCAAAGAAGCTGCTACCACAAACAACACCACATGTCTCCAGGAGTACTCAGACACTGTATGTTCATACATCACCAAGTGCATTGATGATGTAACCAACCTTAAAACCATCACTGTTCGGGCTAACCAGAAGCCATGGCTGACAGCTGAGGTTCACAGACTCCTGAAAGCCAGGAATGCTGCCTTCAAAGCGGGAGATCAGGTGGGCCTGAGGGCAGCCAGAAACAACCTGGACCGGGGCATCAGAAAGGCAAAGAAGCAGTATTCTGGGAAAATAGCTCACCGTTTCAAGGACAGCAGGGATACACGCAGTCTGTGGCAGGGAATACAGACCATCACAAACTACAAACCACCCCCCCAGACCTGTGACAGCTCAGCCTCTGCGCTGAATGAACTGAATGAGTTCTTTGCTCGGTTCGAGGCAAGTAACAGCACACCAGCACATAAACTCCCCCCCTCTCCTGATGGCCAGGTGCTGACGCTGTCCTCAGACAGCGTAAGGCGATCATTCATCAAGATTAACGCCCGGAAGGCCTCTGGTCCTGACAACATACCTGGTCGTGTGCTGAAGGACTGTGCAGGGGAACTCGCAGCGGTCTTCACGGACATCTTTAACATCTCACTGAGCCAGGCCATCGTCCCCACCTGTTTCAAAGCCACCACCATCATCCCTGTCCCAAAGAAGGCAACGCCCGCATGCCTCAATGACTATCGCCCAGTAGCACTCACCCCCATCCTGATGAAGTGCTTTGAACGGCTAGTCATGAAAAGCATCACATCTGTCCTCCCTGACTCCCTGGATCCCTTCCAATTTGCATACCGACCTAATCGCTCAACCGACGATGCCATCTCCTCTGCCCTTCACACAGCTCTCACACATCTGGACACGAAGGACTCCTATGTTAGAATGTTGTTCATCGACTTCAGCTCGGCATTTAACACCATCATCCCCCAACAGCTCATCCTTAAACTGGACAGTCTGGGGCTGAACACCTCAATGTGTAACTGGCTGCTAGACTTCCTGACCGGGAGACCACAGACAGTACGGATCGGGAGTAACACATCTAGCACCATCACATTGAACACAGGGGCCCCACAAGGATGTGTGCTGAGCCCCCTTCTATTCACCCTGCTAACACACGACTGCACACCATCGTACAGCTCCAACCACTTCATCAAGTTTGCGGACGACACAACAGTGGTAGGTCTCATCAGCAACAACGATGAGACGGACTACAGGAACGAGGTGAGCCGCCTGGCCTTGTGGTGCGGACACAACAATCTCACTCTCAACGTGGAGAAGACAAAGGAGATTGTTGTGGACTTCAGGAAGAGGGATGCCCAACATCCTCCTCTGACCATCAACAGCACCGCAGTGGAGAGAGTGGACAGCACCAAGTTCCTGGGAGTGCACGTCTCAAAGGACCTGTCCTGGAGCAGGAACACTGCAGCACTGGCAAAGAAGGCTCACCAGCGTCTCTACTTTCTCCGCAAGCTGAAAAGGGCTGGAGCTTCAACCCCCATCATGAGCACCTTCTACAGAGGTGCCATAGAAAGTGTCCTGACCAGCTGCATCACTGTGTGGTTTGGTGCATGTACTGCATCCTGCCGCAAGAGCCTCCAGCGCATTGTGAGAGCAGCTGAGAAGATCGTGGGCACCTCCTTGCCCTCACTGCAGGACTTACACAGCAAACGCCTCACTCGGAAAGCCCACCGCATGGCAGGTGATCCCACACACCCACTACACAGCTGCTTCAGACTGCTGCCATCAGGGAGGAGACTGAGGAGTCTCCAGGCTCGAACCAGCAGACTGAGAGACAGCTCTGTTCATCAGGCAGTCAGAATGCTAAACACTCTGCCTGCTCTGCCTCCCCTCCCATTTGAACTGCCTTAACACTAAAACTTTCTCACATATTATCACTCAACACAAAGTTTTTAACACTAGACTCTGTGTCACCAAACGGGTTTTCACTAAACTCTCGGTCATGTGCTCATACAGTTTGCACTACTTCTCATACTTGCACTAATGTCTGTATTACATCACTGCCTATAATCATAATACTGTTTACATTCTCTGTTTACATTTATTAATACTGTTTACTTTTATTACTACTGCTTACATGTAATTACTACTGTTTACATTTATTTACACTACTCTAATATCTACACCACTGCTGGTACATATACAGTGTGCTCTGAACGGTCTTATTTAGGGATGCCCAATGTGCCTTACTGCATATGCCACTTTTTGCCTCTACAACAACATCAACTACTACCTCATACATATACTGTGTACATTGACTCATACGCTGCTTTGCCACTTTGCAAATGTCAATGCTAGAAACCTTTAGTTTATTTTAGTTATACTTTTTATACTCTTTTTTTATACCACTATGCAAAAAAAAAACTCAGGACAGTGTTAGTTTTACTATTTTTATGCTTATGTCTATTCTCTAAAAAAGCTAAGTCTGGTCCTCTGGACATTCAAAAAAACAAAACAAAACAAAGCAAAAAAAACTGTAGAAACGTTTCGTCTTTCGTCCGAAAGACTTCCTCAGTCTGAGGTGCTGGGTTCAGCTCAGTCTTATAAATAGCACCCTCTCACAGTGTTACACAACCAGTTGGCTGATGACAGCCGAAACCAGCTGCTGGCTGTCATCAGCCAACTGGTTGTGTAACACTGTGAGAGGGTGCTATTTATAAGACTGAGCTGAACCCAGCACCTCAGACTGAGGAAGTCTTTCGGACGAAAGACGAAACGTTTCTACAGTTTTTTTTGCTTTGTTTTGTTTTGTTTTTTTGAATGTCCAGAGGACCAGACTTAGCTTTTTTAGATTTTTCTACCTGGATTATTGAGCATGCATCAGGGTACTTATGTCTATTATTATATGTTTCAGTATTTCAATGTTTAGATGTTTACTGTTGCACCGAGGGACTGAGAGAAACGCAATTTCGGTCCTGTGTATGTCCTGCACTGTACATATTGCAGATCTGACAATAAAGTTGACTTTGACTTTTGACTTTGATAATCCAGGTAGAAAAATCTAAAAAAGTTAAGTCAGGTCCTCTGGATGTTCAAAAAACACACAAAAAAACAAAAAAATGTATACGGCCGTGGCGCAGTAGTAATGGCAGTCGTCCCCTAATCGGAAGGTTGGAGGTTCGAATCCCGGTTCCCCACACCATGTGTCGTTGTGTCCCTGGGCAAGACACTTAACCCCGAGTTGCTCCCGGTAGGACTGGATGGCGCTTTGCATGGCAGTCTACTGCTACCGGTGTATGAATGTGTGTATGAATGGGTGGATGGTTGGTATTGTAAAGCACTTTGGGGCCCCTCATAGGGGGCTGGAAAGCGCTATATAAATAAGCTCCATTCACCATTTAAATAATTTGTCTTTCATCCAAAAGATTTCTTCAGTCTGAGGAGCCGTCTTTAGCTCAGTTCTTTAATAGCACCTTCTCATAGTGGATCGACCAGTTTGCTACTAACAGCCAAAACTAGCTGTTCACATGATCAAGGAGGACCATCAGCCTAATGCATGCTCAATAATCCAGGTAGAAAAAAAAAAACAAGAAGTTAAGTCTGGTCCTCTGGACATTCCAAAAACAAACAATGGATCATTAGCACCCTGATGGTTGCTTACTATTCACAGGGGGCTGAGTGATACTAGCAATAACAGTATTGTAATTTTAGCAATATTACGCAGGTGGAAGAAAGTAGTTCTAGTAACATTTTTAATGTTGGACATAAAAGACATGTCCTGATCAAAACTAACACCAAGATTTTTAATATTAGAACTGGAGACCAGATTAATGCCATCTAAGGAGGGTGAAAGACTAAAAAACTCATTCCTAAGGTGCTCAGGTCCAAAGACCAAAACCTCAGTCTTGTCTGTTTTCAAAAATATAATAATTAAGGGTCCCATGATGCTTAATAACTTTACCTAATGGAAACATATATAATAATCTTTTTTTAAAGCACGTTTCAGGACGCCCAAGGTCAAAAATATAACGTAAAGAGTATTTGTCCAAGCATTGAGCCCTGATGAACTCCATGACTAACTTTGGTGTATGAAGAAGATTTATTATCAGGGGCGGTCGGCCAATAGGGGGCGCCAGGGCGCCGCCCCACTGTATCTTCTGAACCATTTTAGATTGAAGACTTTAAAAAAATTAATAAAAATGTAATATAAAATAAAAATATTTCGAAATACATGCATATATGTTTTTAATTGTGTAGGATAAATATTTTATGAGTAATGATGAGTTATATTGTTTGTTTCAAAAAACGTTTTCTGATTGATGATGTATTTCCGGTTTGGGGGTGCTCTTATCTTATCCATTGACTCTCGTTATAACTGGCACATGCGCAGATATTCCCCGACGTTACAAAACAATGGGACGATGCTGGGTGCATTTTTCTAAGTCCTGAACACGTACAACATAAGATCTCTGCCGATCGCCGTGCTTCTGGTCGTTTATTTATTTATTATTATTTATTTATTTTTGGAAAATGGAGAGTGGTGGCGCAAAGGTTAAGAAGGTGCGCTTGTGATCGGAAGGTCGCCGGTTCAAGCCCCGGTACCGACAACATCAAAGATGTGGGTGGGGTATGTGAAATGGTCACACTTGTCTCCACCCTCATCTGCCCCACTCTGGGCCCTTGAGCAAGGCCCTTAACCCACACCATCTGCTCCCCTGGGAACCCTAGATATCAGCTCTCTGCTCCACACAGAGGGCTGTGGTTGCTCGGTGGTCTGTGGTTGCGTCAGGAAGGGCATCCGGCGTAAAAACTGCCAAATCTTCGTGCGACCAGTTCGCTGTGGCGACCCCTAACGCAGGGAAAAAAGCCGAAAGAATAATAAAAAATAAAAAAATTATTTTTGGAAAATGAACCGTGCAATGACAAGCAGGCTGGCTACAGGTAAGTTGTAAATCATTTAAAGCCCTTTCTCTAATGTCTATTTGCATTTCTGACTTATGTCTCTCAACTTTAGATGGCTGTTTATGAAAAAAGCCTTCAGCTGACTATTGAATTTGTTTTAGAGCTAGCATGCTAATGCTAACCATTATCTAATGCTTATATTATTACAGTGGTGTGCCGTCAAGGCTTGCAAGGCCTTCTCTGCTGGCCTAAAATTATTTAAAATTAAAATTTAACAAAAAGAAGATGAATGACCTGATATCAGCGGTGACACGTCCTGATACAACTTTCTCAGTGTCCCAAGATATCTGCTAGTTTGTTCCAAACATTCTGGTGAGTGTCTAAATTCAAATTGATGAGTCATGTATTTTGTTATATTATTTATAGATGATTATTGTTTGAATTGATTTTGTTTTAAGAAGGAGCAGATATGATAAGATTTTTGTTGCTACTGCTACCTTTCATTTTATATATTTTTTCTTTCATATGTCTGTAAATTGTCTTTTTGTTTAAAATCTGAAATGAATAAATAAGTAAATAAATAAAAAAAGACCCCTTATGATGAGTAAAATAAATGGACAAAATTTTCCCTCGCCCGGATCCGGGTCACCGGGGCCCCACTCTGGAGCCAAGCCCGGAGGTGGGGCACGTTGGCGAGCGCCTGGTGGCCGGGCTTTCACCCATGGAGCTCGGCCGGGCACAGCCCGAAGAGGAGACGTGGGTCCCCCTTCCCATGGGCTCACCACCTATGGGAGGGGCCAAAGGGGTCGGGTGCAATGTGGGATGGGTGGTGGCCGAGGGCGGGGACCCTGGCGGTCTGATCCTCGGCTACAGAAGCTGGCCATTGGGACATGGAATGTCACCTCTCTGGTGGGGAAGGAGCCTGAGCTAGTGTGTGAGGTTGAGAGGTTCCGGCTAGAAATAGTCGGACTCACCTCAACGCATGGCTCTGGCTCTGGAACCAGTTTCCTTGAGAGGGGTTGGACACTCTTCTACTCTGGAGTTGCCCCTGGTGAGAGGCGCCGAGCAGGAGTGGGCATACTTGTTGCCCCCCATCTTGGTGCCTGTACGTTGGGGTTCACCCCGGTGAACGAGAGGGTAGCCTCCCTTCGCCTACGTGTGGGGGGACGGGCTCTGACTGTTGTTTGTGCCTATGCGCCAAACGGCAGCGCAGATTACCCACCCTTTTTGGAGTCCTTGGAGGGGGTATTGGAGAGTGCGCCTCCTGGGGACTCCCTTGTTCTGCTGGGGGACTTCAACGCTCACGTGGGCAATGACAGTGAGACCTGGAGGGGTGTGGTTGGGAGGAACGGCCCCCCTGATCTGAACCCGAGTGGTGTTTTGTTGTTGGACTTCTGTGCTCGTCATGGATTGTCCATAACGAACACCATGTTCAGGCATAAGGGTGTACATATATAAAATACATATATATTTT
>JBBPBX010023549.1:0-18963 GCA_038048925.1 Garcialebias charrua | reverse complement strand
ATGTATGTATATATGTATGTATATATATGTATATATATGTATGTATGTATGTATATATATGTATATATATATATATATATATATATATATATATATCCATCCATCCATCCATTTTCTTCCGCTTATCCGGGGTCGGGTCGCGGGGGTAGCAGCCTAAGTAGGGAGGCCCAGACTTCCCTCTCCCCAGCCACTTGGAGCAGCTCCTCTGGGGGAATCCCAAGGCGTTCCCAGGCCAGCCGAGAAACATAGTCCCTCCAGCGTATCCTGGGTCTTCCTCTGGGTCTCCTCCCGGTGGGACATGCCCGGAACACCTCACCAGGGAGGCGTCCAGGAGGCATCCTAACCAGATGCCCGAGCCACCTCAACTGGCTCCTCTCGATGTGGAGAAGCAGCGGCTCTACTCCGAGTCCCTCCCGGATGACTGAGCTTCTCACCCTATCTCTAAGGGAGAGTCCAGCCACCCTGCGGAGAAAACTCATTTCAGCCGCTTGTATCCGAGATCTTGTTCTTTCGGTCATAACCCAAAGCTCATGACCATAGATGAGGGTGGGAACGTAGATCGATCGGTAAATTGAGAGCTTTGCCTTTTGACTCAGCTCTCTCTTCACCACGACAGACCGGTACAGCGCCCGCTTCACTGCGGACGCTGCACCTATCCGCCTATCGATCTCACGCTCCAGTTTTCCCTCATTCGTGAACAAGATCCCGAGATACTTAAACTCCTCCACTTGGGGCAGGACCTCCTCCCCGACCCGGAGAGGGCACGCTACCCTTTTCCGGCTCAAGACCATGGCCTCGGATTTTATATATATATATATATATATATATATATATATATATATATACATATATATATACAATCTTACTTTCCGCTCTCGGCAGGGCTGGTCGCATCTCCTTTTGCTCCTGGTTTTACCCCCCCTGCTTCTGCATTTGTCTCGTCTATAACTCTTCAGCGCTCGCTCGAACCAATTTGGAATGGATTTATGTGCGTGGACTGTTTTCTGGGCCATTTCATCTATCGATACTATCGATAACAAAAATTTCCGCGAAGCGCACTGGCCAGGGAGAGCCAGAGCGCCCTTTCGACACGCATGCGGTGAGCTACATTATGGACTCGATGAGCAGGCTAATGTAACTGTCCGCTCATTCTGTCGGGGACGTGGAATCTCTGTGGATTATTGGGATACTGGTGGCTCCTGCCACTGAAGGCTGAGGGGACCGCCGCGTTCGGCGTGCTGGCGAGACTTCCTGCTCAGCAAAAATGCTTTGATCCAGGCTTTGAATGACCTTCCCAGCTGTTGTGTGGGCTGAACCACACGGTGGGGAGAAGCGGTGGCTGCCGCGGACCTGCGGTGTGTGGGACTCGTTTACAGCCGCTCGGATTCAAACAGGGCACATACGGAAGGATCTTTTTAGCTCGGAACCTGACTCGATTCGGCGATTTGGACCCTGAAGCAGCACCGGGACTAGAAGACTGCAGTAAAAAGAACACTGTGGTCTGACTGGAAAATAAAGCAACAAATCTAATCTGGCCTCTGGCCTTGGACTAAAGGTTGTCTACAAATCTTCTCCTGAGCTGGGAGGCTGAAGGGACCCGTTGCCCCCCCCTCCCCCCAGAGGTTTCTGTGTGTGCGTTCTCGGTTGGAGCCGAGCTCTGAGACCAGCGAACTGTTCTTATCTGGAAGTGATACACACAGACTGTTCCTCCCGCCTGCCGTCATAAATGCATCTTGTCCCGTCTAAATGTGCTAAGCTGGTAGAGTTTTTTTGGACTTTATCATGGAGTGTCTATTGGCAAATTGTGATAGATTCTTTTTTTGAATACCACGTTCTTACCTGTTCTGTGTCATTCCCTTTTCCATATCTGTTGATTGTGGTGGCGCGGTTTTTATACTGCTGCGACTTCGTGCGCTCGTCCCTATCCTATGATGAATGTGCGTAATCAATTACGTTGTCTTTGTGCCCCGGTGCAATGTCAAGGTCAATAAAGATATATTCTATTCTATTCTATATGACTCTGACTCTGGATATGTGCTCTTGGCACCAGGACACCCTAGGTCACAGTTCGATGATCGACTTTGTTGTTGTCTCATCTGATCTGCGGCCGCATGTCCTGGACACTCAGGTGAAGAGAGGGGCGGAGCTGTCAACTGACCACTACCTGGTGGTGAGTTGGCTCCGATGGTGGGGGAGGATGCCGGTCAGACCTGGCAGACCCAAACGTATTGTGAGGGTCTGCTGGGAACGTCTGGCAGAGTCTCCCGTAAGACGGAGCTTTAACTCCCACCTCCGGGAGAGCTTTGAACACGTTCCGAGGGAGGCGGGGGACATTGAGCCCGAGTGGGCCATGTTCCGCGCCTCTATTGTCGAGGTCAGCTTATCAGAGTTGTGGCCGCAAGGTTGTTGGTGCCTGTCGTGGTGGCAACCCTCGAACCCGGTGGTGGACACCGGCGGTGAGGGATGCTGTCATGCTGAAGAAGGAGTCCTATTGGGCCTTTTTGGCCTGTGGGACCCCGGAAGCAGCAGATAGGTACCGACAGTCCAAGCGGCATGCGGCTCGGGTGGTTGCTGAGGCAAAAACTCGGGCGTGGGAGGAGTTCGGAGAGGCCATGGAGAATGACTTCCGTACGGCTTCGAGGCGATTCTGGTCCACCATCCGGCGTCTCAGGGGGGGAAAGCGGTACGCGACCAACACCATTTATGGTGGGGATGGCGTGCTGTTGACCTCAACTCGGGATGTTGTGAGTCGGTGGGCGGAGTACTTCGAAGACCTCCTCAATCCTACTGGCACGTCTTCCACTGAGGAAGCGGAGCCTGGGGACTTTGGGTCGGGCTCTCCAATCTCTGGTGCTGAGGTCACCGAGGTGGTTAAAAAGCTCTGCGGTGGCAGGGCTCCGGGGGTGGATGAGATTCGCCCTGAGTTCCTTAGGGCTCTGGATGTTGTGGGGTTGTGTTGGCTTACGCGACTCTGCAATATCGCGTGGACATCGGGGGCAGTTCCCTTGGATTGGCAGACTGGGGTGGTGGTTCCCCTATTCAAAAAGGGGGACCGTAGGGTGTGTTCCAACTATAGGGGGATCACACTCTTAAGCCTCCCTGGTAAGGTCTATTCAGGGGTTCTGGAGAGGAGGGTCCGTCGGATAGTCGAACCTCGGATTCAGGAGGAGCAGTGTGGTTTTCGTGCTGGTCGTGGAACACTGGACCAGCTCTACACCCTCAGCAGGGTCCTGGAGGGCGCGTGGGAGTTTGCCCAACCAGTTTACATGTGCTTTGTGGACTTGGAAAAGGCATTCGACCGCGTCCCTCGGGGGGTTCTGTGGGGGGTACTCCGGGAGTATGGGGTACCAGGCCCATTGATATGGGCTGTTAGGTCCCTGTACGACCGGTGTCAGAGCTTGGTCCGCATTGCCGGCAGTAAGTCAGGCTCGTTTCCAGTGAGAGTTGGACTCCGCCAAGGTTGCCCTTTGTCACCGATTCTGTTCATAACTTTTATGGACAGAATTTCTAGGCGCAGCCAAGGTGTTGAGAGGATCCGTTTTGGTGGCCTTAGAATCGCTTCTCTGTTTTTTGCAGATGATGTGGTCCTATTGGCTTCATCAGATCGTGATCTACAGCTTTCGCTGGAGCGGTTTGCAGCCGAGTGTGATACGGCCGGGATGAGGATCAGTTCCTCCAAATCCGAGGCCATGGTCTTGAGCCGGAAAAGGGTAGCATGCCCTCTCCGGGTCGGGGAGGAGGTCCTGCCCCAAGTGGAGGAGTTTAAGTATCTCGGGGTCTTGTTCACGAATGAGGGAAAACTGGAGCGTGAGATCGATAGGCGGATAGGTGCAGCATCCGCAGTGAAGCGGGCGCTGTACCGGTCTGTCGTGGTGAAGAGAGAGCTGAGTCAAAAGGCAAAGCTCTCAATTTACCGATCGATCTACGTTCCCACCCTCATCTATGGTCATGAGCTTTGGGTTGTGACCGAAAGAACGAGATCTCGGATACAAGCGGCTGAAATGAGTTTTCTCCGCAGGGTGTCTGGACTCTCCCTTAGAGATAGGGTGAGAAGCTCAGTCATCCGGGAGGGACTCGGAGTAGAGCCGCTGCTTCTCCACATCGAGAGGAGCCAGTTGAGGTGGCTCGGGCATCTGGTTAGGATGCCTCCTGGACGCCTCCCTGGTGAGGTGTTCCGGGCATGTCCCACCGGGAGGAGACCCAGAGGAAGACCCAGGACACGCTGGAGGGACTATGTTTCTCGGCTGGCCTGGGAACGCCTTGGGATTCCCCCAGAGGAGCTGCTCCAAGTGGCTGGGGAGAGGGAAGTCTGGGCCTCCCTACTTAGGCTGCTACCCCCGCGACCCGACCCCGGATAAGCGGACGAAAATGGATGGATGGATAAATAAAAAATTGTTGGTGTTGTGCCATATGTTTTTGCCATGATTTTGTCCTGTTGTGTCACGGTCGGGGTGTGGTTGAGACCCAAGTGCAAGCAAGAACTCCAAGAGTGTAGCAAAAACAGTCTTTTAATTTACAAAAAGTCAAAAACAAGAAACTTAGCTGAACAGGGCAGCTGGATTACTCACAAATCAAAGGATACACAGGAAACTAGGAACTAGGAAGCCAAGACAGGCACTAAAAATCCGACCATGCTGGTGTAGGCATTACACTTAATGCTCCCCTGCTTGAGAAGCAGGAGAGCCCAGAATATAAAGGTGAGGAACTAATCATGGGAACACAAAACACCTGGGGAGTAATTAAACTAATAAACACAGGAGCAGAACTGATTAAACATATTACATGAAGGACCAGCAGAGGGAGCCATCCTCACACGTTGTTTAGTTCATGTTTAGTCCAAAGAAGTGGGTCAAAGTAGTTTAGGTCGGGTTTATATTTTTTATATAACGTAGTCTAATTTTAGACAGAGTGGACATCTGTGTCACTGTGAAATAAACTGTTTAAAGTTTTTAGTGTTGTCACTGTTACTGTAGTATACTGATCTGTGTTCTGATATGTCCTCTTCAAGGCAAACCTTCAGATGAAATGGATGAAGCAGGGACCGGCAGCAAAAAGCTACAAATACACCGTCAGTTGTGTGAACAAAGAGGAGCAGAAATAAATAATCTGTTACAGGAGAACAGGTCAGAGCTGAATAAAAACCAGCTGGAAAAATAAAATTTAAAGTATTAAATATTATACAGGACTTCCTTGCTTTGCCATCTTGTCATCATTGTTTAACACTGTTAGACATTTTCTGCCAGCATAAAAAAAACTCACAATTTCAATGGTTCTACTAACATTAATCCATCCTGTTCAGCATCTTTGCCATCTTTTTAATGTGTCACACAAAATGCTGTCTAATACTTGTGTCTTTCTTTTCTCTTCAAGGGATAGACGTGAATCAGACAAGCTCATAACAGAAGCTGTGACCTCAAATTATTACCCAAGGACGTTGTGTTAGCTGACAGAGGCTTTCATATTAAAGACAGTGTAATAACAAATAATCAGGATTTTTGGTGAGTAAAATGTTGCTATATTCCTAAATAATATTTCAGTTTGATCAGGTTATTTTTGATGCTTTTTTATGTGTGTCGCAGCTGTACCTACAGTTTTTGATTTGATGTTTATTCATTCATTTTAAAAGAACAATACAAGACAATTTCATCAGATACAAGAATACAAGTAGGATAGTAGAAGTCAGTAGACGTTTTATAGCCATAAAATAGTTATTGAGGGTTGGGTTGATACAGACTGAGCACTACTGAAGGCCTAGGTGTGAAATGCATGACCCGCCACTGTATTATTATATCACTATTCCTGACTGATATGCCTTTCAACATTTAGATAGCTGTTTCTGAAAAATGCCTTCGGCTGATTGTTAATTCTAAAAGTGGCAACTGGTGAATTTGTTTTTTTGTTTGTTTGTTTGTGGATGATGCCAGTGCTAGCCTCCATGTTATTGGACTCTGATGGCTACATTTATTTCAATTTGCTTATAAAAAAATATCAAACATGAATAATTTTATATACTAAATGTCACTGGTGGTGTTTTACTATTTCTTAACACTGTATTGATCTGCAGAATGAAAACAAAGCCTCTTGCAAGTAGAAATGCAGAAATCCAATAATTCTCAGTCGGGTCATCTGGATGCAGAAATGCAGAAATGTTTTAATCTCACTTCTTTTCCTTTTTCTTCTTCTTCTTCGTGTTTTTCATACTTAGAGTGGAACAAGCACCCAGGACCATGTTGGTGCCATCAACTTCACTACGCAGTAGCCTACTTGCTGTTGGGACAGAGGAGGAGCACCACCCACAAAACTTCTTCATTGTTCTGGACAAGCAGGTCATACCATGCAAGTCAACCAGCTCACTTGGAGCTTTTGATGAACTTTTTAAGGCTCACTTTGTATTTGGAACTGTTTAAAATCAAATGCTCCACAACATGTATGTCTTCATGCAAACAGCCGTCTACAACATAGATCTTGGCAATGTGGGAATTTATTTACACAATTATTTATTTACTCAATTGGTGTCCATCACATTTATGCAAACACGTGTTTATCTTGAGATAATATTGCACCTTCATGTACAGTATTTCACTTCTGAATGTCATTATTGTAAAATGTTAACTCCAAAAGATTGGTGGTAGCAGTTAATTTTTCATCCAACCTTTATTTAGTCAGGTTAATCTCATTGAGCCTCGAGGACTCATTTACAAGAGAGACTTGCTACAAACTAAACAATGATGACAACAGCAAGTTTAGACAACATCCAACATCTGCAGGTGCTTGTAGGAGCATTCATGTAGATAATGTCACCGTAATCAATGGAGGGAAGGAAAGTCACAGATACAAGGTGTTTGCTACCATTCAGTGTTAGACATGATCTGTTTCTGAAAAAGAATCCCAGTTTAACTTTCAATTATTATTATTAAATTATTTAATTTAATTATTGGTTCAAAGGACAACATCTGTTCTTTGACACTTGACACCCATCTTTTAATCTCTGCATATCAAACACAAAAAAATGCCTACATTACTTTCAACTGGGGCTACAGAATTTTATGTGTAACAACAGCAGCATTTTATTGTAGGACAGTGGCATCTGGCCAGTAGAGGGTGCAAGGGCTCTGCCACACTACCTTTTTAATAAGACATAAATAAATAAATAAAAATTAAATAATGAAATATTTTGAAATATATGTATATATTTTTTTTTCTTTTTGTTGTGGAAGATAAATATCTTATAGTTAATGATGAGTAATATTGTTTTGTTCGACCTTGTCTGATTTTTGATGTATTTCATTGATGATGTATTATAGCAGACGACACACATCCCCTCAGATCCTCATTTAAGTTGCTTCCTTCAGGGCGAAGGTACGGCTTTCCTTTATTCTCAAGAAACAGAACAAAATTTTCTTTCATACCACAAGCAATGAAATCATTAAATGATACAAACATATCATGAATTACTGAGCTCAAACGTCTTTGCTGAAATGATGATGGATGTTAATGTTATGTTTGTATAAGTATGTCCTTTATGTCAATGCCTGCTGACAATGTTGCAAACTAATTTCCTTACGGGGACAAATAAAGCTATCTATCTATCTATCTATCTATCTATCTATCTATCTATCTATCTATCTATCTATCTATCTATCTATCTATCTATCTATCTATCTATCTATCTATCTATCTATCTATCTATCTATCTATCTATCTATCTATCTATCTATCTATCTATCTATCTATCTATCTATCTATCTATCTATCTATCTATCTATCTATCTATCTATCTATCTATCTATCTATCTATCTATCTATCTATCTATCTATCTATCTATCTATCTATCTATCTATCTATCTATCTATCTATCTATCTATCTATCTATCTATCTATCTATCTATCTATCTATCTATCTATATCTATCTATCTATCTATCTATCTATCTATCTATCTATCTATCTATCTATCTATCTATCTATCTATCTATCTATCTATCTATCTATCTATCTATCTATCTATCTATCTATCTATCTATCTATCTATCTATCTATCTATCTATCTATCTATCTATCTATCTATCTATCTATCTATCTATCTATCTATCTATCTATCTATCTATCTATCTATCTATCTATCTATCTATCTATCTATCTATCTATCTATCTATCTATCTATCTATCTATCTATCTATCTATCTATCTATCTATCTATCTATCTATCTATCTATCTATCTATCTATCTATCTATCTATCTATCTATCTATCTATCTATCTATCTATCTATCTATCTATCTATCTATCTATCTATCTATCTATCTATCTATCTATCTATCTATCTATCTATCTATCTATCTATCTATCTATCTATCTATCTATCTATCTATCTATCTATCTATCTATCTATCTATCTATCTATCTATCTATCTATCTATCTATCTATCTATCTATCTATCTATCTATCTATCTATCTATCTATCTATCTATCTATCTATCTATCTATCTATCTATCTATCTATCTATCTATCTATCTATCTATCTATCTATCTATCTATCTATCTATCTATCTATCTATCTATCTATCTTTCCGCCCTGGGGCACAAAAGTCTTTGCCCATAGACTCTTGTTAAAAGTTGTACATGTACAGTAGCTCCTTTTCAATACAAGAGATAGGACAAATCTGAGGTGCACTTCTCCTGCGCCCAGAGCTGAATCCCGGCTGGCCAAGAAATGCTGCACACTGGGCCCAGGTATCTTCAGAGGGTAGATACAGAAGTGAGTTAGAAGCTAAATGTGTGATGTAGGTCTTTTACAGTGTTTTAATCATAGTAGTGCTGTATTGTGGGAATAAGTGGGGAGCACACATTAGAAGCCCTATAATATAATAGTCTACTTTTTTATATGTGCTATGTGAATTTGCATTGTTACTATTAAATGAACACATATACTCATAAATAAATAGTTTTTAAATATTAAATAATTAGTTATTTATTACTTTGGAGTTATAGCCCACCCTGGAGAAAACTCCACCAGCCGCCACTGTTTATTATTTATATTTACAAACAGCAATCTATCAGATAGATATTATTTAATGTAATAGGAGGGTGTAAGATGCAAGTAGGCAAAGCTTACAGTACATGGCATTCATTCAACCTTTATTTAGGCAGGTTAATCTCATTGAGCCTTGAGGGCTCATTTACAAGAGGGACCTGCTACAAACTAAAGAATGATGACGACAGCAACAGTAGAGTTTCCTTAAACAATCAACAATAGACAAACATAAGAGAGAAATGCAGATTTTTTAAACAAATTAAAACTAAGTAGCAAAGTAGCAAAACATTATGAGGTAGATGTAGAAAATCAAAAACAGGAACATGTCTGCATTGGTTTTTGCTAGGATTCCAACAGATTCTTAAAACCATGCCATAACCAAGTAGCTGGAATAATATGCAGAAACATCTGAAATATTATTCAGGAACATCTGTGCCAAATATGGACTGGAAATTCCACAGTCGGAGTAGGAGACTCCACCACTGGTGGTGGAGAATGGGAAAGCTAAGCTACTATGGGACCTTCAGATCAGACTGACAAACAGATAGAATCGAATAGAATAGAATATATCTTTATTGGCATCGTCATTGCACCGAAGCACAAAACATTGCAATTGACGCACACACCGTCCTTGAGAGGGGGATGTGTACACGCAGCCGCAGCAGAAATTAATCCGCGCAGCCACAAACAGATATGGAAAAAAGGAAGGTTACAATAGGGTAAACAGTGGTATTCAAAAAAGATTCTATCACATTTTGTCTTACACGACACTCTATGATACAGTCAAAAAACTCTACCAGCAGCACATTTAAGACAAATCACATTTGCATTTGAGGACGAGGCAGTGAGACAGTCCATGCGCTCCATTTCCGATTAGCCAGAGTTCTGATGATGACGTGATCAGCCAGCCTTATCTGTCTCATAGGACACAGTACAGTTCTCTGGGGAGGGAGGGAGGGTTGGGGTGTGACAGAAGCTCAATTTCTTCAGTTGCTCCACTCTGGAGATTTTGTAGACAGCCTGTCCAGGCTGTCAGGGAGTCTGATTAGATTAACGTGTGTTATCTTTAGGGCAGGCTCACAGTGTTCTTTCTGTGGCCTTGAAGTCCAGGTGGCTGTTTGGAATCCAATACACTCCAAATTATGGAAACTTTCCACCGACCCGAACTATGAATCAACCTCCAGATGTGACTGTTGCACACGAGTCCCGAACCTTACCGGTGGTCTGCGGTCCTCAGTGGCCGCCTCCACTTTGCGGTTCAGCTCATACAAAAGCTGATTCATTGATGTCACAGCTCGGATAACACTCTCTGTTTGAGAAGGGAGCTTCGACAGCGCGTTGATCGCCTCGGAAGTTTTCCTCATTTTCCATTAGAAGAGAACTCTACACAAGCCAAAAAGCAGAGCACCTACTATCATAATTCCAATTATGAATATATCCTCGACATCCTCGACAGAAAGCACGTTCAGGCATAACATCTTCCACTCGCCCCAGGAATCCATGATATAACCTGCAGGATGCGACTGCAAAGGGCACGCCGGTTCCCCCGGACCGGAACGCTTCGTTGAAAAAATCTTATCAATAGAGTTAACAGCCCACGAAACAAGATCCATCGTAAATTTATGTTTGAGCGAGCACTGAAAAAAAAATAAAAACTGCAGACAAGACAAAGTGGCAAAGCAGGGAGAGGAAAACTCAGGAGGGAAGGAGGGAAGCTGCTGCTCCGTCGAGTGCCAGAAGTGAAAAAAAAAACATGAAAAAAAGATGATGGCTAACCAATTGAACATTGTGGTGGTTGACAAGCAAGAGAACAAGGAAGTGGTGATAGATCTAGAAAACTCCCTCAAGGAGCCCCTCCCATAACTGTCAGTGAAGATTGACCTGACCCAGGGACTTTGACCTCCACTAGCAGCTGTGTTATAATAAACATTTTAACTCTTTCAGTTGTCTGTGGTCAAAATCGAATCCTAAAAACTGGTCCTTGTCATTGAGGTGTTCATTGATTTACATAACCAAACCCAAGTGATCATTCACTTCTCCTACATTAATGTGAACAATATGGAATTAAAAGTGGTGTGATTCAATGGTTAAAAATGATTTGGACAACAAATGGTAAGTGGTGTATTTACCAGGATTCAGCAGACTATTACATGAGTATTAAATCTATTATTGATCCATGGTGATTTTATTTTATTAGCGTTTACCCGAATAATCAATATATGTGTGATTAACTATTTTGTTATTAGTCCATGATTGAGTTATTGAGGATTTACAGTGTAATTTGTGATTTATTGACAGGTAAAGTGATCGAGCTGATATCTTACCTGAAGTATAGAACCTTACAGAATCTGAAATGCCACCGCAGCTTGCTGACACTGAATGCCTCAGACACCTATCAACCAATAATCAATATCAATTAAACTTCCTAAGCTTATGGTCATGTTCTCTATAAAATAAAAGCCTGAAATGACAGAAGGCTGACTGTAGTATTTCAGAATAAAATCCATAGGACATAAACAATGTCTTGTTTTTCCATAGTAAAAGCAACAACTGTCAGGATGCTGTTTGTTTCAGAATAAAAGTCAGTAATGACAGGATGTTGACTGTTTATCACAACAAAAGTCATTTTGTTATATTTGCTGTAGGTTTTTTCAATAAAAACCCTTATGGTATGTTCTGGTGATCCATCACAATAAAAGCCTATAGTCTCACCAGCTGCTGGACATCAAAGGCCAAAGACTTAAAATTCTGACTACTGGAGTTCCTCAGCTCATCAGAAAATTCAGCTCCGGCAGTGATCACCATCTGACCCAACAGCTGCTCAGGTTCTTCTGTGCCTGGACACATGATCAATAACATCATAAGCACAGCAACTGGAGTGCACCAATCATGTGATTAACATTGATTATAGGGGCCAAGATGGTGTAGAGCAGCGTTTCTCAAATAGTGGGGCGCGCCCCCCTGGGGGGGCGCAGTGCGATGCCAGGGGGGGCCCGGGCTCTTGTGACCCAGTTTTGAATTTTCTTATTGCGCCGCGGAACTAAAATTCCTAGGCGTGTTTCAGCACGGCGCTATTATCTGTAGCACGCGTAGCATTAGCTTCTCACTGCGGTGTCCTGTTTGGGAAAGTTATGGCTTCCTTGTTTAAAAAGACGAGCGTTTCAGGACGTTGTTTCATAGAGACGGGTGCGAACGTGCAGAGGAACGGAGCGCTTCGCCACGAGAGAACGTTTTTTTTTTTTTCTCAACACGTAACGGACTTGAAACAACGTCATCACAACGTGAACGTCTCTTCTAAAAGCAAGAAAAGCAGCTTGTTGCAAACACCGCTAACAGCAGCATTTAAACTTCCATCAGGTAAATCAGAACGGTCCAGATCACAGTCGCAGCTGTAGAAGTTTTAAAGCTCTGGGTGGATGTGCAGGCTTTAAAGTTCGTGAGCTCTGCCACAACATCCATCATGTCAACACTTCAGACTGTTTTGAAGCTCCGCTCCAGAACCGAAAGTAAAAAAGTTCATCACTTTATGAAAAAACTAAATCTGATGTCAACAAGCCCTGGAGCTCTGATGATGATGACAGACCGAGCGATTTAACCGCCTCATAACAAACGTTCAAGAAGAGGTATTGTTGTTTTATTAATATTATCATCTATATAACTTTTTTAATTTAAAGTTATAATCTTATTAACTCTTTCTTTTTTACCTCTTTGTGTTCTTCAGGGAAATCCACCACATCACCTCCAGTAGAAGTGTGTGACTGAACTCTGAACTTTTCCAGGGACACCCTGATGCATGCTGCTCAATAATCCAGGTAGAAAAATCTAAAAAAAAGCTAAGTCTAGTCTTCTTCCAGACACCTGTCCCACCTGGGGGAGCAGGTCCAAGAAGAAGTTTTAAGTACTGAGGACAAATTGCACTACTTTTTATATCTACACTACTGCTGATAAATACTGTATAGTCTTTTTACTAGCCTTATTGCATATGCCACTTAACCTCTGCACACCTGCTTCTGCAGGACTTGGTGGCTGCAGAAGAGGTCATGCAATCATGTGGATCATCTGTTCTGGAATAGGCACATCTAAAACATTCAGAGCAGGGAGGCCTGAGGACTTGAATTGAGAATCACAATTTTATATACAAATTATACTACAGTGGACGTATAATAAACCTTTTTCTTTTTAACCCTCTTTTGGTATGTGCGAGGTTATTACAGCCACCGTATTTATAGTCGCAGCGGAGAGTAGGGGGGCGCGGACCGGATTCTTCTTCCTGGGGGGGGCTTAACAGAAAATAATTGAGAAGCACTGGTGTAGAGGCAGGGCTTCCAACTTTGGACCCAAAGGACCCAGGTTTGAACTCCGGCCACTACACGCCTTGGGGTGTCTATGAGTGCACACCTATAATTTCCCCAGCTCCCCGGGCACTTTCTATGGCTGCCCACTGCACCACCTGGTGGTGGTTGGGTTAAATGCAGAGACGAATTTCGTCTGTGTATGGGAAACATACACAGATGACAAAAATGTGACATTTATTTATTATTTATTTATTACCTTCAGGCTTCAGGCTGATCCAAGAAACAGCAATGAGAGCAATGCAACAGATGAATAGAAGAGAAGAAACCGTGACGAGTAGGACTTCTAGAGATGACATACACCGAGACATCCTGAACAACCAGACCAGAGGAGACAAGGTCAGACCAGACAACACATCAGATCAGACAAGAATTAACTAAATTTGAGCTTTATTTTGAAAATTCAGTTCAGTTCCCTCCCTGTTTGCTGACCTCTGACTGAATCATCATGAACATCAAATATCTGAATAGACACAACATGAAGCCATAAAAGCAGCCAATAGTGAGCACAAGGCGGTCTCTTGCACCAGTCCCAAGCCCAGGTAAATGATGAGGGCTATGTCAGAAAGAGCTTCGGATATAAAACAATTTTGCCAAAACTGTTGTAGAGTAAAATGGGGTCTTAAATATATATTTAATTATCAGTTATGAGTTAAGCTCATAAAAAATATGCATGTAATATGCAAATAACCTCATGTGTGGGCACCACCCCTCCTAAGAGAGGAAAATTCAGTCTCATTTACCCCAAAATAATGTACGTGAGTTCTTTTCTCATGTTTAAAGGGCATCTAATCAATTAACACACACAGATATGCCAAAATAATCACAATATCAGTTGATTTTATGTATTTTATTATAAAAATAAGAATCTGTGATTATATATGCACTGTAAAAAAAATCCGTAAAAAAACAGGTAAATGTACTGTGGAAGTGTGAAGGAATTTTCCGTTATCATTTTTTACAGGGGTTTCTCCATTATTATTTTTCGCGCAAAGCACCCTGGGAACAAGAACCTTTGAGAAGAAGTGCGAAAGGGGACTCCATTTACCTGGCACCCTAGATTAACAGAAATTTATGTAAATTATACTTTTAAAAAACTGTTAAATTATGGGAAAAATCCATTTCAGGGTTTACGGAAATATCTGTAAAAAAACGGAGAATGTACTGGCAGAAAATTACCAGGACATTTTCAGTTTTTTTACGGATTTTTTTTTTTACTGTGTGCATGACAAAATTGACTGAACATCATATGGCTTTGACGAGTAAAATAGATTAAACTTAAAGGCAGACTTAGGACTGTTTGTTTCTAAGCTGAACTTTGAGTTTAATGTGCGGTTGTTGTGAAGTGGTTAAAATGTTCCTATGTCTAGGAAGTATTCTCTGAGTTTCAGTGCAGGAAACAGGTTTCTCCTTGTCTCTGCTCTCTCCGAAGTAGTGCTTTCTTAGAAGTGATGATGTGGATGATGTGAAGCAGTACAAGTCGAAGTACAAGCTGAAGAAGTGAAACTTAATTGTGTGTAAAACAGATAAGATGGGTTCACCTCGAGAGGAGGTGTGGTTTGAACTTTTGCTTGTGTTTATAAATCTAACGTCCTGTTTTCTGCCTTAAAGTTTTCCTTTTAAAGAGAAAATAAGAAAATGTATTATCTTAAAGAAAGATGACTTAAAACACACATTTTCATGAATAAACATTCAGCATATGGAATAAACAGGAATTACATATTTGAATTAATGACATGCAATGTGTTGACCAAATGATGTTGCTGTGTCCATCTCCTGTAAAAAGAATGTCAGTTTGAACAAAGGCTTCTTGTAGTTTTATCTTCATGAGAACGAGTATCTGGGAGTAAGATTCCTTTTTGATAAGGCAAGTTATCAACGTAGCAAGTTTATGTTTATTAATGTTTATTAAATTTGTTCATTTTTTTACAGAAGAAACAATACAAGACAATCTCATTAAATGATAGTGTACAAAATGTAAAAAAAATGAAAGGTAGCAGAAAGAAGAATAAATCTTATTATATCTGCCCCTTACTTACAACAATCAGATTAAACAATAATCAGCCATGTAAACAATAATAATCTTCAACCAACTTTTTCAACAATCAGATTTAACAATAATAATCTTCAACCAACAGTACAAAATGACTAACTCTTTCTAATTTTCTAATTGATACAATACACATTACGCTATTTCATATATTTTTTTAACACATTTGTTTTGATCATTTTTTTAAATGTAAACATTGACTTGGCATTTTTAACTACATTCTCCAAGCCATTCCATAATCTAATTCCCTGGATTGAGGTAGAACGTCCCTTCAAACTGGTTCTGAATTGTGGTTTTACAAACAACTCTGTCCCCTTAAGATTATAACAACTTTGTCTTTTAACAAAGTGCATTTGGATATTTAAAGGTAATGCATTATTTTGAGCTCTATACATAACTGATAAAATATTATAGTCTACCAAATCATGGAACTTCAATAACTTTAGGTGATAGAATAATGTACTTGATGGATGACGATAATGCTTTCTAGTGATAATTCTTACAGCTCTTTTCTGTAATACAAAAATAGGTTTTGTGAGTTAAGTTAAGTTAAGTTCAGATGTTTTAGAAACTCTGAGGTCAGTTGAACACAAGCTCATTAAAACAGTCTGTCCGTTTCATGAGAAAATGAGTTCATGTTGCAATGAAGTTTACACAGTGACAGTCTCTTAAATTTTAGTGTCAAACTGAGAAGTTTGTGAACTGAGAGTGAATAAAATGTCTGTTCATTCCAACGGGACTAGATTAATCTTGTTTATATTTATTTTTAAATAATTTAAAAAAAAATATTTACCTTTTATTTATCCAGGTAGTCTCATTGAGCCACGAGAACTCATTTTCAAGAGAGACATGTTAGGGAGCAGATGGTGGGGGTTAAGTGCCTTGCTCAGGGGCCCAGAGTGGGGCGAACAAGGGTGGAGGCAGGTGTGGGTGTTTCACCTTTTTCTACCCACATTTTTTTGATGTTGTCGGTACCGGGGCTTGAACCAGCGCTCTTCCGATCACAGGCCCACCGTCTCTAACTACTGCACCACCACTCTCCCAAAAGGGAGTTTTCAGTAGGATAACTTTTTAACAGTTTCAAACACAAACACATGAATAATATTTGTTTAAAGTGAGGTGAACTCTTTTGTTTGTTTGAGCTGAGGTGATGTGTCTCTGAGTTGAGGCATCCTGTTCTCTGAGGTGAGGTGATCCCTTACACTATAATGTGAGTTCATCAAAGCAAAACCATACTGCATTGGTTGAGGCATGGATTAACAATGACTACCACTGGTGCTGTTGACAAGCTGGCAGAAATTGGACTACTGTTAGTCGAAGACCATGGGGAGGGAATTACATCAGGAGAAGAGAGGGAGCAAGGCTCGTTGCACTGTAGCAGGGTTCAAACTGTTACCTGGTGTGGATAGAAAGAGAAATGGAGTAGGGGTGGTCCTGAAGGAGGAGTTGGTAAAGAATGTAGTAGAGGTGAAGAGAGTATCAGATAGGGTGATGTGTCTGAAGGTAGAAGTAGAAGGTCCAGCACCGGCCCAAGGCATAAGCGAAGTAAGCGGCCGCTTGGGGCCCCGCAGGGTCACAAGGGGGCCCCCAAAGAGGAGCTGAGTTTTGTGGGGTTTTTTTATTTTAATTTTATTTTTTTAATTATATGATTCTATTACACACAACTTCATCATAAAGTTCAGATTTTTATTTTAATAATAATATATATGTATACAGTATAACATATATATCATATATTTGTGTGTATATGTATATTTGAATATGTAGAAATCACTCTATGGAAAGAAAGAAATGACCGGTCGTCTTGAGGACCCCCCCTTAGTGGGGCCCCAGTAGAGCACGTTTCTCAGGTTTCTCAGAGCTCCATGCCGCAATGTGAAGTACGCATGCAGCTAATTAAGCACCTGACATGTAACTAACGCTAGATAATGTCGCAAAAGAGGGCATATCCTTCAGGGGCTGAAAAAAAGAAGAGGGAAAAAGATGATGAAGAAGAGAAAAAACGGCAAGATAAAGGTATGTTTGTACAAAGTACATCTCTTTTATCAAAAAATATTTGTGCAGCTGCTAAATAGCTGGCTAGCACTACCGTGTTTGTACTTGTTAATAACTGAGTTTTAATTTTATGTGAGTTGATTGGCACTATATCTTTTTTTTTTGTTGGCTCAAAACAGCGTTTTTGCTAACGCTTGATAGCAATAATTAAAACTTCACAATACATAACATTTGCTAGTCAAATGTTTTACATCAGGCTATATTGATTTAACAGCTTACTAGCTATGCTTGAGTTGGCAATATGTTGTGGACTGTTGAGCATGATAATTTATGTGACTAAAATAAACAATTTATTTTTACACAAACTTATGTTATGTGAAATTCTGCAGGAGCACTGTTAAAATATTTTGTCAGCGAGAGTCCACATTACCAGGCTCAGCTGTGGGCAGAGCATCAGGTAAGAGAAAGACTCACCATACAGCATACAATTAATTTTTAGTCATAATTACACTCCAGAGTCTGTAATGACAGATCAGCAGCAACATGAAACAGATCAGCAGCAACATGAAACAGATCAGCAGCAACATGAAACAGATCAGCAGCAACATGAAACAGATCAGCAGCAACATGAAACAGATCAGCAGCAATATGAAACAGATCAGCAGCAACATGAAACAGATCAGCAGCAACATGAAACAGATCAGCAGCAACATGAAACAGATCAGCAGCAACATGAAACAGATCAGCAGCAACATGAAACAGATCAGCAGCAACATGAAACAGATCAGCAGCAACATGAAACAGATCAGCAGCAACATGAAACAGATCAGCAGCAACATGAAACAGATCAGCAGCAACATGAAACAGATCAGCAGCAACATGAAACAGATCAGCAGCAACATGAAACAGATCAGCAGCAACATGAAACAGATCAGCAGCATCATGAAACAGATCAGCAGCAGCATGAAACAGATCAGTAGCAACATGAAACAGATCGGCAGTAGCATGAAACAGATCAGTAGCAACATTAAACAGATAGGCAGCATGAAACAGATCAGTAGCAACATGAAACAGATCGGCAGTAGCATGAAACAGATCATCAGCAGCATGAAACAGATCAGTAGCATCATGAAACAGATCAGTAGCAATATGAAACAGATCAGCAGCAATATGAAACAGATCAGCAGCAATATTAAACAGATCAGCAGCATCATGAAACAGATCAGCAGCATCATGAAACAGATCAGAAGCATGAAACAGATCAGCAGCATCATGAAACAGATCAGCAGCAGCATGAAAAAGATCAGTAGCAACATGAAACAGATCGGCAGTAGCATGAAACAGATCAGTAGCAACATGAAACAGATCAGCAGCATGAAACAGATCATCAGCAATATTTAACAGAACGGCAGCAGCATGAAACAGATCAGCAGCAACATGGAACAGATCAGCAGCATCATGAAACAGATCAGCAGCATGAAACAGATCAGCAGCATCATGAAACAGATCAGAAGCAGCATGAAACAGATC